>JAVIWB010000897.1:0-18299 GCA_031893035.1 Dermolepida albohirtum | reverse complement strand
GGAACGCGATCGCACTTATACAACGCGAGATACAGATTACTAAAGCCATCTATTGGAAAAATAATGGATTTCTTTTTACTAGATCTTATATATTGAAAATGTGTTACAAATATTAAAAATGTTTCACTTTAGTTAGCCCTGAGCACGTGAATTTGTTCCATAACTGCCAAAAAACTCGGGAATATTGAACTTTACATTCCGTTGTATAAAATGCGTACTATAAAATGCGTACCCTCTGCTGGAGGGTTAAGGACTCTTAAGTCTAAGGGACGAAAACATCAATAAAATTATCTAATGCACCACATTTCTTGCGAATTCCTTGATGAACGGAATCCGTTCTTTAGGTAAACAACGGAAAATGCGATCGTTTTACTGTCATCACATAATAACCGGATGACTGTTAGGCAGGAAACTTAATGCCTTGTAGATATGTTATTCCAACAATTAAACTAAGTTGCTATATTGTACATGTGTGGGTAAAGCATAAGCCCTCGGTAATGACGTATACGTCCCGTTCAACTGTTTTAAAATAACAAAGATTAATTCCTTATATGGAGTTTTAAAAAATCAGCGTAAGTTGTAATTTTGTGCAGTTCGTAATTTCTCGTTCTTGCATTCACTTTATAAATAATAAGAGGCCCTCGATTGGGAAATAGATGAATTGCAATAGGCAGAAGTTAACACCAGCTTAGAAAAAGCCTTTGGCTGTCATAAAATAACCAATAATAGTCCGTGCCTTTGCAACCCTCTGCAGATTAATGTCAATTATAGGCGGCCCATGGCCTGCCTGGCAATGCCGCCTAAGTCATGCCACGAGTGTGAGCGTAATAATAATTATGTTCGAACTCGTGGCACGACTTAAGATATTTGACCATTCTGCTCGTGTCGTGCGCTTATTCGTTGGCCGTTATGTAGTGGGGCGACGTCTTTGTTTTGTTGTTGTTTCTCCGATTAGTTACCGCTGTTTTCTAAACCTACGACAGACGCGTAGCATCATCTCTCTTATTCATACTTTCCGTATATTTTTCGATTTCTATGGCGCAACGTATTATTCGCTTATTCAAGTGTTCGATTTTGTCTAACATCTTAGTCCCCGTCAAAGTCGATATCATGTTCCGTGACCTACTAAGGAAGAAATCCGAAACCACGTGAACACGTCCGCGAAAATATGCGAAACCATAATATATATATATATACATATATATATATATATATATATATATATATATATATATATATATATATATATATACACATATATATATATATATATATATATATATATATATATATATATATATATATATATATATATATATATATATATATATATATATATATATATATGTATATTATATAGCCACGCGCATGTGTATTAAACATTAACCATATTTATCAATTCTAGATACAATACAAAGAATAGAATAAAATTACATCCAGAAACATATTTTAAAAGTATATATTTAAAGATATATTAATAATTTGTTGCACCCCACTTTTAGTTTTAATAGAAGCATTTACTCTTTGCGACATTCTGGCAATAAGATTATAACATTCTTCATCAGTTATTGCGTTCTAACATTAAAAAATTTTGTATTTTAACACTTCTTTGGACATATATTTAAATTTGGCCAGGAATCTTCTTTGGACATATATTTAAATTTGGCCAGGAATCTTCTTTGGACATATATTTAAACTTGACCACTTTCACTTTTAAAATTCACCACAAATGTTTAATAGGCGACAAATAAAGCCTCTGTGGCGGCCACTTTTGCCACCTGCACTTCGTTGTCGCTAAACCAACGAGTTACTGCTTGAGCTTTGTGGCAGGGGGGCATTGTCTTACTGAAAGTAGTAATCTGGCACATCGGTGTTAAATAATTTTAAAGCATTGTGTTGTTTGTTCATGCGACACTCGCATAAAAATAATTATAATTTTAAAGCTGATGGCTTCACTACTTCTTCTAGCATATCAAGAGAGCGTTGCCTGTTCAGCCGACCCTCGCATAAAAACAATTCTCCGATGCCTGACACAGACATACAACCCCAAACCACGATTCTGCTTCCACTATATTTTACAGCAGCTGGTATGCCTCCTCTGCCTCCTTCGGACGTACTGAGGAGCAGACTGCCTGAAATAATTATGATTTTCATTTTTTACAACTCCGATATGTCCAATTGAATTTTTGGCGTTTATTTTTTTGTTACTTTTAATATTTCAATACATTTTGATAGAAAAAATCGCATGTTATTCCGTTGCAGCACACTTATTTTTAAATAAATTTCATATGTATTTAATTTCTTGCAACCATTCACTTACACTACCAGTCATATTTATTTGCCCACCCTTAGTTTTAGCTAAAATTATTAAACTATCAAATGTGTACTGAAAATTTATTTGTTGTACCAATACAATAGTGTAAAATAAACATAAAATAGTTACATTTTTCTTATATAAAAACTTTAATCATTAATTATTATTAAATTTTGCTCTCATCAATGTGCCCACCTTTATTTTTGATAATTGCGGCACATAACCGCGGCATCCTTTCAATTAATTTTTGCAGGGTATCTTCTGTAATTTGTGCCCAGGCTTCTTGAAGTTGTTCCCACAGTACAGTGGTGGATGATAGAGCACGTTCTCGAACCTTCCGGTCCAATTCTTCCCAAAGAAGCTCTATTGGGTTCAGATCAGGACTTTGAGTTGGCCATACCATTATAGAAATTTGCCCTTGCTCTTCTAGTTGACGCAAGTAATCGCCACACAATCTAGAAGTGTGTTTCGGATCGTTGTCCTGTTGAAATACAAAGTTTTCGCCAAGAATCCTTAGTCCTGAAGGAACAGCGTTATTTTCTAAAATTTCCTTGTAGCCTTCTTTTCTTAGGATTCCCTCAATTTTGACGAGATCGCATACAGATCTTCCACCAAAACACCCCCAAATCATTACTGAATCTCCTCCATGTTTTACGGTAGGCGCAATACATTCTGGCAGTACTCTTTCTCCTGCGGATCTTCTTACGAATATTCGCCTTTTACTACCGAAAAGTTCAAACTTCGATTCGTCTGTCCACAACACATTATTCCACTGATCAATCGTCTAATTCTTATGTTCTTTAGCCCAATTTAGTCGTTTTACCTTGTTTTGCTTTCGTAGTAGTGGTTTTCGCAGAGCAATTCTTCCGTATAAACCCGCTTGCCTTAACCTTCTCTGTAGCGTGGACACACTAATTGGTTTAGCACGCGCTCTATTCATTTCAGCAGCAATTTCTGGTGCTGTTTTTCGTCTATCGCGTCTACTTATCCGTATTAGATGCCTATCATCTGCAGATGTCGTCGCTTTGCGTCGTCCAGATCTTCTTTTGTTGGAAAATGAATCACTTTCTTCAAATTTTGTAACGTTATAATCAACGGTTCTGCGATTTAATCGTAATTCTTTTGCAATTCGCGATTACTTTTACCCGTACGATGATAAGCAATTATCATAGCACGCACTTCAACAGATAATTCCTTCGTCTTCGGCATTGCATTATAATATTCACAATAACTCTCTATTTCACTGTTTTCGCAACAAAAGATGAATGATGACTGATGACTGACATAAAATTTATTTTCCTTTTTAAATAACACATCCTAATATTGTAATTAGTTAGTACAATAACACAATATTGGTAATACCTTTCGGAAATGCAGGTAAAACTGTTAACACTGTAGGGATTAGCCTATATAATATTTATGGTATTTTTCCAATTTATGACACCTTTACGATATATCATAAACAATTTAAGATTTTCGTAGAAATTCATATGGAATTACTTCCACTAATAATATTGTTGAATAATTATAATACAGATTTTTCGAAAGATAACCTGTATTTCAAGAAACACATAAAATTGGGATGGGCAAATAAATATGACTGGTAGTGTACATGTATATCTATTCAACTATGTTCATAACTTTAACATTATTTTGCAAAATAAAATTCACCGTAAATTGCTCAAATTGCCTGTTAGATACGTTCATATTGCACCTGTAGTATTTTGATTCAGACCTTTTTCTTAAATTTATATACATGAGAAAAGTTTTTATATAGTCAATTCTAGATCAATATTTGTACAAAACTCACGTAAAATTATTCTTAGTTAAAGCGTTGGCTAAATTACCGTTGGAGCCTCAACAGTTAAGTACTGAAGAAGAGGACCTATCTCCACAAACGCCTTTGCCGCTATATCAGCAACGTGATAATTTTTATAGTTAATATATTTTATTAAATCTAGATCGTAATTGTTGAATTGGTTGTACAAATTTTAAATGGTTGTGTTTGGCTAATCGTACATTTTAAATAATTATTAGCGTTGCATCTTTTAATCTCTTGAAACAGTATTACCAACTTAATAATAAATATTTAGGGCGTTTTTTAAAACTTTATTTAAAATGTACAGATATTGTACTGAATGCCAGACAATAAAGCATTGTTAAACTGTATATTAGTTCTCACTGTACAATGTTATTTAGTTTTAAATATTTAAAAATACGAAAATAATAACATATTGCTCAAGTTGTATTTAAAGTATTTGTATATAATTTTATTTTTTAATAATTTATAATAATTGTGGGCGTGGGTTACTCAAACAAAAAAATTAATAAATTTTCAAATTAATACTTCATAACATAATGCTAAAAACATGCAAAAATTCCAATGTCTCCAAGCTAACCATTTAATTCTCTTTCCAATTGTATGATATTTTTGTTTTTCTTTATGTTCATATTAAATTATTAATAAATGTGTTAGGGCTTTTGTAAAAATATATTTTATTATAAATAAAACATCTTTAGTTAGTCTATAATGTTTACTTAATCTCCTATTTAGATTTGCTTTCTACCATATGATCTCAAATCATAAGTTTAGAATTTACAATTATTGTAGTTTAATTACTTCGTTACCTCATTATAAAAGGAAAGATCTCCATTTCTTCCCTAACCTATAAAAGAGGTCAAGGCGCATGTCGACTTTCAGAAACAAATTTCAACATGCTGAAACATTTGGATATATTTTGAGGGAGGTATTTAATAGCTAAAATAAATTTACAAAAACAATAACACATAAATTAATGAATTTTCTCTTTTGAATACATTACATACAGAAAAAAATTAAGTTACGCATTCTACGTGTTTGTTTTAAATTACGCTTTTAATCCAAATACAGTGTACAGCTACAAATTAAAAAGAAAAACAGCAAAATTCCAATTTTTTAATATTTCATATTATGGAGTTATTATTTTAGAAATACATATTATATGAATATTTCTGATGAGAGATAATGCCCTAAAATATAGCCCTTGGCAAGCGAATTAGACTCGGGAAAATGTTTAGCTTGTATGCAGAACACAATTCTGTAATTATGTATGTATGCATTATAAGTGAAGCACATCAAATCTTGATAGAGTGATAAATTCTCAGATCATAAACGACGTTTGACAAAGGCGGGACTACATGGGCGTATTGCAGCTCGAAAACCATTATTGAATCTACGAAATCGTAAAAAACGGTTACAATGGGGCCAGGACCATCAACACTGGGACATGGAAATGTGGAAGCATGTGTTATGGACAGATGAGTCAAAGTTTCAAGTGTTTGGTAGTAATCGACGAGTTTTCGTTCGAAGACAAGTGAGTGAAAGAATGTTACCCGAATGTGGAGCGCCAACTGTTAAACACGGGGGAGGTTCTGTGCTTGTTTGGGGATCCTTTTCCTTTGATGGTGTCGGAGATTTGTATCGCATTGAAGACATTTTAAAAAAAGAGGGGTACCTGAAGATTTTGGAGGAACATGCAATTCCGTCTAGATTAAGGTTAATTGGTGAAGGTTTTCACCTACAACAAGACAACTGTAATGATCTCAAACACACTTCCCAACTTTGTAAAAACTATGTGAATCAAAAAGAGGAGAAAGGGGTGCTGATAAATATGATTTGGCCACCACAATCACCCGATCTCAACCCTATCGAATTACTGTGGGATGAATTAGATAGAAACGTGAGAGAAAGCTGTCCACAATCGCAGAAACAGCTTTGGGAGCAACTTACAAGGGTGTGGAATAATTTACCAATGGATACGGTCCAGAAACTTGTATCGCGGTTGCCTAATATTTGTAAAGAAATCATTAAGCGCAGAGGTGGATACTTCGACGAAAGTCGAATATGATAAGAAATTCTACAGAATATGTTGAAATTATTTTATTTTATAAGGAAAACTGTTCATTTGTCTCGTAGATATAGTTTTGTAGAAATATACGCTTTGTTTCACTAATCGCGCATGTTTTTTTTAAATTTCATCTACTGATCCCTCACTTATGGCCTATAGTGTATGTTATATATACATACTTACAGTAAAAAAATAAAGTGCACTTTCTACTCGTTTGTTTTAAATCCCAATACAGATTACAGCTACAAATTAAAAAAAACAGAAAAATTCCAATTTTTTAATATTTTTATATGACGGGAGTTATTTGCAGGTTATTATTTGAGAAATATTATTAGTTCATTCCTACATAAAAATTTGTGACCAAATGTACATGGTTTTAATGCGCATGTTCAATCAGAACCCAATTAAAATTTTAGTTTCGTTGGAACGGCTAATTAGTTATTACATTTGCAGGTATATAGTAGTGTAGTCGGTGGTCTATCAAATATTAATTAATCTCAAAAATTAAATATTCAGTATCACATTTTAGCATTTATAACAGAGAAAAGAAACAACTGCCTGGTGTAAAAATGGAGAACGTGTCTGAATATTAATGGTACTATTTGTAATTTCATAGAAAGATATCTTACAAATAATTGAGATTTAGAATACATAATATTTAAAAATGAAGCTACTGCTCTCAGATTAAATAAAGAGAATTTAGATAGAATACATATGAATCAAAATTACTAATTAACAGAAACTTGTTCTTTGAATTTGCCAATGAAATGGAAGAACTTTTTCCAAAAAGAAAAATATTCATCTACAAATTTGATTATTTAGTGATAGAAGAAAACCCATTTACAGTAGAAATACGAAAAAGTTCATTGAGCACAATATCTTCAGTACCTTTAATAATAATAATAATAGAAGGTGAAACTTTTGTAACAACAGAACCAAAAACACCAGTAACAAATACGATTTTGATAGAAAGTACTGTAGAAAAAGTAATATAAAAGAAAATCTCATAAAAAGGATTAAATGGAAATACTATTTTAGAGAGTATTCGATATAATAAGATGGAATATCAAAGAAAAACTGAAACTTTTGCAAGAAAAAATATGAATTGAATGGGAAAAACTACTTGAATTAAGAGGGTGAAAAGACATTTTAGGAGCGAAATATGCAGTTTATCATATTTATATTATGTTCTTTTTTGCTTAAATGTCAATATTATTTTATTCTTGACTTTTCATGAATGTTTTTGTTTAAAGGAAATATTTTTATTTTTTTATAATTTGTACTTACTTTTGTTTTATAATTCTTTATCCTTTAATGTAAATTTATTTTAGAAGTATGTAGGAATGAAATATTAAATACTAGATATCATTTATTAAAATAACATATTATAGAGTTTTACTAACATATTATAGAGGAGTGTCTAAGTTAATTATGTATTAATATGTTTTAAAAATTATTTATAAAAACAATTTAGGTTTATTTTATCTTAGCATTTGGACAATATTATTTCTGATAGCAGCGTTTCTATCCTCTTCAGCTTCATCTTCATCATATGGTAATAACCTAAAATCTACATCAATATTTTCCTCATATGGTCTAGTTATACCTTCATGACGAACATCTTAGTTGACATAAATGTGTAATACGCAACAAACTATTATAAAGTACATAATGTCATTGATGTTCTTTAATTTAATATGGTATAAGTCTAAACTTTTGCTTTAAAAAAACAAAAAAAATTTTATTAGATTTGATGATAATTTGACATAATTGCACTGTTCTCTTGTAAGATAGCCCCTGTCTTTAAAAGGAGTTGGCAAAGTTGGTAGAAGTGGATATCTACTATCTCCAAGTATAAAGGTTTTTCCACATTTTCCTTGGAGTGCTCTCCAAATGGCTGCCTATATCTGAACATATTGGTAATTTTAACTAACTAAATATGTGGAGATACAAAATATAATTTAACAGAAGAATAGAATATATTTACATAGTTACCTCTTCTGATTTTAATTATTAAATCAAAGTTCATATTACTTACCAACCTGAATTAAATAATAACTCTTTCTGTTAATATATGATCCTGGGTCATCTATTGGTTTGTTGATCTTTATATGGACACCACCAATAGCTCCTATAATGGACGGAAATCCATTTCTGCAAAAGTGTTGTTCAATTTGACATCTCTCGTTTATATATGGCCATTTTGTGGTATTTGCAGAATTGTTGCTTAGGAAATAGATGACTCTTATTGCTCTATACATTGTACTAATTGTAATATTAAAACGATCTGCAACATCTTGTAACATGCGGTCTGATGGGCTGCAAACCACTGAAATATATAAATATGCTGCAAAGCGATCAATTTTCTGAAATGATATTGTTTCTTGCTATTTGGAAATTGCTCTGCCAAAGTATTTGCTATATTTCTTGTAATACAGAAATACGATTTAAATTCATTCCTATATTGTGGTATAATCTCTTTAAAATAATCTGACAAATCATCTACGTTAATACTAATGTCACTGTCATCACACATCTTATTTTGCTTAATCTAAAATACAATATATATGCAGCGAAAAATTCTGTAATTTGTATAATGAAGGCCGTTCATATCAACAAATCGAGAAAAGAAGTTCTTTAATAATTGAATAAACAAAGCTAAATTATCTAACAAACAAACAAACAAATAATTACCTCTAAATTACTAATTTATACAATTAATTGGAAAATAGTTAAGTGGAATTATGACTAATTCTTTCTCTTAACAAGAAAATTAAGTTTAAATATACAACAAGGATCAGAGACAATAGAATAAAGTTCGGTTAGATTTTCATTTTTATCAGTGGAAAGAACGGACTTCTGTTATACGCATAGCTAGTCAAATTTTTGGTTTGCTGGAATTACGGACCATCTTTTGACAGTCCTTAAATCGGTTCACGTTATGTGGGTGCATGTTACTATTAAGCCGGATTTATGCATATGAGAAATGCGAAATTTCGATTTCACCAATATAAAAAGAATATTAGGTAACATACGAGTACATAGCCTTCCCATTTTATAAGTTGAATAAGTAAATTTGACTGTGGCCATTAGTATTGTTCTGAGTTGTATTGCTAGTACTGACTGTCTTATTTTTTTCATTTTTCTCACTGGGAACGGACGACTTTTGCTATGCGCTTGCCCTAGTGAGTCAAATTTTGGTTTGCTAGAAATACGGACCGTCTTTTGATGGTCCGTCCACGTTATGTGGGTACATGTTACTATTAAGCCGGATTTATGCATGAGGAAAATGCGAACTGTCTATTTCTCCAATATAAAAAGGATATTACATAGGCTTCCCATTTTATAAGTTGAATAAGTAAATTTCACTGAGGCCATTAATGTTGTTCTGAGTTGTATTGCTAGTATTGACTATTATTTCCACGTTACAAAATTTTCAGTTGAAGAAGTCAAGTGGTATTTTAAGATTATTTTCTACATATCGTATAATTTAATTTATACTAGTTTATTTACTTAATTTAAATTCTAACTTTAAACCGTGAGGACCAAAAATATTTTGAAATTTTGAAAACACCCATTTGACGTTCGTGCAACTCCGGATAATCGCAGTCATGTGGGAATAAGCCATATATGAACATTTTTGATAAGAGATATTTGACTATGTTTTATAATATTATAGTCCTTGGTAAGTAAATTTGACTCTCGAGAAAATTCGCAAAAATTAAAATATCTAAACTGTTAAATGTTTGTGTAGAAACACTAACTGGCTTTGAAATCAAATTGATTCCATTAAAACTTTGTTCCACAATAGCTGGTTAGCGTAAATTTTTTTAGTTATAATTTCGTAATATATTGTAGAGATAGCAATAAAATAAGAAGTAAATTATTGATATGATACATTCTGAAAATCTAACATAAAAAATCGAATTACAAATAAAAATTATTAAGCGCCATCTCCAATAGACTGTCCTAACATTTTGCGCTATAATTTTGGATTTTAAACTAGAATTGTGGCTATTACGTATTAGTTGTTGTGAAACGTTAGACAAAAAATTAGTTTATGCCTATAATTTAGTAATGTCATAAGTAGTGGTCAAAAATTGAAATAATTATAAATTTTATTCATTTGTACTTCATTTTCAACCATTAGGGATAATAAAACATTTAAATTATAAACGACGTTCCGGGGACTTTTCCTTTTTTTTTAGTTATTTATTTGTTTTTCTTTTTTAACACTTTTTTTTGTTGAAAATTGTAAATTATAAAAACAGAAACATTTTAAATGAACAATATTATGCGGCGTTTCTGTGCGTTTATACTTATACTGACGGTACTCTCGTGTACATGACAGTCCCTCAGTCAGTTTGTATTGATCACTATAGACCGATAGCAATTTTATCAAAGTTTAGCAAGATTTTCGAAAGTGCTTCTTATTCTTGTCAATCTTAATACCTAATTAATTGCACTGCTTAAAACAATTAACGGATATTATACACAATTCATAATGAAAAGTCGTTTTATGCATTTCAACGATGATCGCCTTAACACATTCGTAAACATGTTAAAACACGCGTGCTTCAATAAGCCCTCGGTCAGTATCCAAAAGTTCATTTTATGATTGTCAGTGAAAATTTGTATAATTGAATGTCGTCCGAAATGAAAACGCATCACGATCTGTCAGAGAAAGAGGTTTGAAGAGCCATAGGTCAACTGAAAAGAACAACAAATTGCCCGGAATCGCTTTTTAGAAGTTGTATGAAGTGTTCGACGAAGGCAACAACAGCAACATAAAAAGACGATCGATACCAGTCACAATTAGTATGTAGAAGTCGCGTTCACAATGCAATTCGAAGCGTTTGCTGCTGTCATTGCAATTCTACTATCAATCCAAACAATAAGAAATTGCTTACAGATGTTTGTCTTATATACCCAAAGACTATTGGTTTGTACTGTAGAGCATAAGGGCCCGTAGAGTGTGGGCAAATGAGCATATCAATTGGAACCATAAGGAATGGGGAAGTGTATTATTTAGAGACGAATTCAGAATTACGTTACATTTTGGGGGTGATTCTTAGCGCACGCAATAACTCACAATTGGAGGGCAAGCAACATAATGAGATTCTGCAACTAGTCGTTCTTCTGTATGCAGCAGCAGTATTCATTTATATGGACGACTATGTTCATACTTATCGATAAAATATTATAAACAACTGAAACCATAAGTTGGCATAAAAATGGAGTTTCTAGCCAATTTACCAGATGATAATTCAATCGAATACGCTTGGGATATTGTGGGGACGTATTTTTGTATGAAATACGACTTTTGCCATTACGAATTGCTGCCAAGCAGGAATGGGATGTGATTCAGTAATTCATTAGCAGTGAGAGTGTAAAGAGCTTGCGATGGCATCGTGGTCACGAAATAAGATAAGGGCAGTTTTGCGTTATAATTTCGTGCATGGTTTAAATATAGACCAGTGCTTCGAAGAAATGACCCTTGCACGATGGTGATGGTTGTCCACATCGCACAACGATATTCAGGTGGTATAGAGAATTCTAAAGGGGAAATTTAACTGTAGAGGATGCTGAGAGGGCGGGAAGGCTATGAACTTCTGTTACGGATGAAAACTTTACTACTGTGAGGCAAATGCTTGGCGAGTGACCTACCAACAGATAGAGGGTACTTCAAGCCTAAATGCACCAGAAATTCGTTAGATTCTGCATGATCGTTTGCACGTGAAGAAACTTTGCTCTCTCTAGGTGCCGCATCGACTGACTGGAGAGCAGATGACACGTGTGACTTGGTGCCGGGAGATGCTAGAAAGTTTAATAAGGGACAATCTCGGTATGTGAACATCATGACAGGTGACGAGACTTGGCTGTACTATTACAATGTGCCGACTAAAGCTCAAAACAAAGTTTGAGTCTTTGATGATGAGGACACACCCGTAGTTGTCAGAAAATCCCGATCTGTAAAGAAGAAAATGATAGCTGTATTTTTCAAATCGAGTGGAATTGTGGAACGCGTCGTTTTGGACACATAGAAGACAGTCACAGCTAAGCGGTATACTAAACAGTGCCTGCTTAAAGTCATTGGATCTATGAAGAACCTGCGGCCAAAGTCAAAAATGGTCACCTGCTTCCTCCATCACGATTATGCTCCAGCTCACCGCACCAAAGTCTGCACCGAATATTTGACCACGACAGGATTGAAACTTCGCGAGCACCCTCCCTACAGTCCAGATCTTGCTCCCTGCGACTTTGCGTTGTTCCCGCATGTGAAAATGAAGCTAAAAGGGAGGCGATTTTTCAGTGATGAGGACATTCTGTGGGCTTGGAACAACGAGTGTGCTCTACTCCCTTGTGAAACTTGGCAGAACTGGTATAAAGATTGGTTTCGGAGAATGGAGAGGTATATTGAGTGTAGAGAAAATTAGACGTTTTTAGATGTTTATAAGAATTATTGCAATAAAACTACTATAAAATTAAATATTTCTGTATTTTTTCCTATAGTAAAAATGCAGCATTCTATTCTTCCATTATATTGAAACTTATCCAAAGAAGTTAAAATACAATGTGTATATATACCGAAACTTTTTTAAAATTCACTATTTTTATGAAACATTTGTTTTGAGAAGTGTATTTCATCTTATCATACGAATTTGTCCGTGGAAGATATACTGCAGCGAATTTTGTGACTATATGACAATTTATTAGTAAGCAACTTGATGTGTGTGACGTGACTAAGTAGATGTCATTTATACTGACTTAAATAGTACTTTTAATATAATAGACCATTTGAATTTTACTTTGGTAAACTATTGGTATTTGGACTTTTTTTTCTTTTTCTACTTCTAATATGCCAATCTAACTAATAGCAACTTTTACTTCACCTGGAGTGAAACTCATTTTGAGATCACTGTTGTTTGTTTTCTTGAATGATTTAAGAATTTATCAGTTTATTAAGACTTAAAGCTTCACCTATAATACAATCTTAATATACACAATTGTGCTTTGCATACAAGCTAAAGTGAAACATTAAGAAATACTGTATTATTGCATCTTCAACTTCGATGTTAGAAAACTAAAATATGCTTCACCCATATAGTCGACAAAGTACTTTAAATTTCTTATTAATAAAAAAAAAACAAGTTTATCTAAATTACTCGTTTTTCTCCATTAAATATTAACATTAGTACACAACATACATAAAATAAATATATAATGCATAAATTTATTTAGATTTTCCTTGGTTAGCTACAGCTTCCATGGCTTTCTTAACTGTTTCTGCATCACCTAAGAATTGTAAACTACCATTGGGAAGTGGATTGAGACTTTCATCTAGAGTATATACAAATGGAATACCCGTCGGTAAATTCAGTGCCATTATTTGATCATCAGTCATCTTATCTAGATGTTTGACAATTCCTCTAAGGCTATTACCATGAGCAGCAATTAAAATACTTTTTCCGGCTTTTATTTGAGGGACAATAGTTTCATTCCAGAATGGAAGAGTTCTTTCTATAGTAAGTTTGAGAGACTCAAATTTTGGAAATTCCTCGGGTTTTGGACCATCAGCATATCTTGCATCATTAACTATTTGATTATAGTATGGGTGATCCTCTTCCATGGCTGGTGGAGGAACATCAAAACTGCGGCGCCAAATTTGAACCTAAAAATATTTTTTGTTTACTAAATACATACTTTTATTAGTACAAGAATGATTCGAATATAAATGGTAATTTTTTATACATTTATAGATTAATAATATATACAAATGAAATCTTCAATTTTTCTCTACATAGCCTTCTTTATACTTTACGCACTTTTACCAATGATTTGGAACAACATTCTTTGTTTAAAAAAGTTTGAGGGCGCGTCGTCAATTGCGCACATGTTCCTCGAAGTCTTCATTGTTTTCGAATCGTCCCCCTCCAAGCGATTTTTTCATGGACGGAAACAAAAAATAATCACAGGGGGATAAATCTGAACTGTAGAGAGGACGGTTGAGACTTTCCCAGTGCATTTCCTCCAACTTGTCCGTTGTCAAAATTACAGTGAGACCTAGCGTTATCATGGAGAAGAATGACTTTTATGATGGACATACCTTGTCTTTTGTTTAGTAGGCGGCAATTGCTGATTTTAACAACTGGCAATCGTAAGCTGCATTCGCCGTATGTCGGTCGTGAAGAAAATCAATGAGTAACACTCATTTGTAGTAAAAAAAAAATGTTGCATGAATTTTTCCGGCCGAGAGACGAGTTTTGGCTTTCACTGGGCAGAACTCATCTTTCCTGTGCCACCCTTTACTCACCATTTTATTGATTCCGGAGTGTATTGATAGACCCATATCTCATCACATGTTTCGATGCAAAAAATCCCTCCTTCTTGTCGGAATCAATTCATTTGTTTTTGACTTTCAGTTAAAAACTTCGGAATGCAACACTATTTTTTTTAAAGCAAAGATGTTCACTTATAATGGACGAGATTTCGTTAATAGTGATCGGGGATCACCTTCAATATGCTCTCGCACAACACAGATGTTTTCATTTGTACGACTTGATCTAGGACGCTGATCATGATTTTCGTTTTCTACACTTTCTCGGCCGCCCTTGAATTGTCAGGCCCAAATAAACACTCGGTTCTGGGACAGCGTAACGTCGCCAAACTGTGATTTCAAAGAACTTTAAATCTTCGAGGGTTTAATCCCTTCATTTGTTAAAAACTTTATAACATAACGTTGTGCAACAGACGAAGGAACGTCTTGTTCATTCATGGCTGTACTGACGATAGAACAAAGCGGGGCAGTTAACTAAGCTAGTTTTCCCACCCTAACGCCCTGACCATCGATCCTCCACATCACTATCTGGTTCGGAACTGCTTGCTGAGTACACTAGCAATATTACTGTTTATATTTGAATCACCCTTGTATATAAAACGCAAATATAATTTGAAAAAGTGTTAAAAGTATGGCACTTTTGTTGTCTTATTTTCAAAAAAATTTAAATTTAGCGTCATTATTATAAATTATTAGGTTGGTAACTATAATATATATAAAATAGTCAATCATTTATATTTAAACATTTACTATGTCGCATGTTATATTATGCCTACGCATTATGCAAATCTTTGGTATTTTATGTATAAATTACTAGAATTAAAGTTGTTTCTGTTAAAAGCGGGACTTTTAAATAATATTTTAAGACTTACTACACTTTGTATTCAAATAAATTTGAAATATTGTAAGATACCATGCATTAACATTTCTCATGCCGCTTTAACTTAAGCGAGAAGTTATTATCGTAGTTATTATCATATTTATCAAGTGTAAACTTTCGTTTTGTTAGTGAGACTGGTATAGAAATTGAACTATAAATTCCTCCTAAATAATAAACTCATTCGCTAAGCATGGTAGTGTTTTTACTGTTAAGTCACCTGAAAGAAATTAATTAAATCTTAATTTCATTTACCACAACAGTGTCATAACATTACTGGCGCAGTCAGTGCATATTTGTTTACAAATTTCGGATTTGCTAAAAATTTAACCAAAGAAAACTATCATCGAAGGTGACACCAAAAAGCTGTATAATATTCTATAGAAACGCCATCAAGATGAGAATCTCCGCCAAAGTGTACATTCGATGAATTAAAGGTAATCGCGTAGAGACCCAGGTTACACCTAGCAAGAGCAGCTCTTCTTTGCTTGTCGACGGACAGTAATATTACTGTAGGTTAAGTTATTATGTAAAACTAAATGTATATATATATAGTCGAAATGCAGCAAACATTTACTGGTTTGCCATTAATTTTGCAGAGAAGTAATACCGCTTTAAATATCACTACTGTATGTAGAATCGGGAAAAGTAGTACAAATCAATTAGCCATTGTAGGTTTAGTGTAGGTATGACTTAATATATTGGTATATTTGTATCTGCCTTTCATGGATACACAGATACAAAATTATTGACTTATGTTAAAGTAAATATCCATTTAAAACAGACATAATTATAGAATAATCAGCACATATCATTGTAATTTATTGTGTACATAATTTTAGAAGTTGGGTGCTAAGCTATATCATCGTATTCAACATTGGATGAAAAAATAACATCACTAAGAAAGGAAAACAAAAGTTTAAAGAGGAAATTACAAGTATCCAGCTCTAAACACATTATTACTCTAGATGTTGTCTTTTTGTGAAGGTAATTTACATAATAAAGTTACAGCATTCATAAAGGCACAAATTAAGACCACAGTTGTTGAACCAAAAGGAGCACGCTATGAAAATTACCAGAAACGATTTGGACTGACGTACTTTTAGGGCCAAAAGTATACAGATTTTTAATGAAGGCTTTTCATTTGCCTTCTAAATGAACTTTGATATGGTTAATAAAAAATGGCATCTGGATTTTGCGATCTTATATTTACTGCAATTAAAATGAAAGCACAAAATTTGAAACCCAATGCGAAAAACTGTATTTTATGCTTAGATGGAATGAGCATTAAAAAATTTTTATTTTACATTTCAAAGGTGAAATTAGTGGCTTTCATAAAACGGCGGAAGAAACATATGAACCTGCTCAAAATGTGTTAGTGGTAATGGCACGAGGAATTGTAGTCAAGTGGAAGCAGTCAATAGCTTATTTCTTCATGAGAAGTTTCTGTTCTGGGGAAGACTTAAAATACGTAATTTTTGAATCAGTTTTGAAAGTGAAGAGTGTCGGCTATTGTAATAGACCAAGAAACTAATTTTAATAAATTTACCAAAGACATTTCGCCTAACACTCATATTTCACTAAAACTGAAGAAAATTTTTCCACATTTGCTAAAGTCGACAAGAAATAACTTTTGAAATACAAGTTTAAAACTTCTAGAAATACAAAGATTTTTTAAAAATATTTTGTGAAAATGATAAGAAAAGGATATTTTGACTGACACCAGAATTGACAGATACACATATCGATCCCACAGCATTTGAAAAAATGAAAGTATAATTAGCCACTCAACTATTCAACCACACAGTAGCTGCTGCAATGGAAACAAGAAATATTTCCACATTAGCACTGGCTACAATGGAATTTATTGATGTGGTGGATAAATTATTTGACATGATGAATTCTTCTAAAGTTTAAAGAACAAAAAACATAATCAATTTATTGAAAGCAACAACCAATTAGAGTTTTTAAACATAGTTTAAGAATTATTTTCGAGTAATCGATTTGAATGATAAAAATGTCATGACTTTGATGAATTTTATAGAGATGGAAATTAACCATATCAGCATTTTTTATTAAAGTAATATGTTAATTTTATTTAACTAGATAGCGTAGGTGAGAAGTGACAGACAGTTAGTAGTGACAGTTACGTTTTTTTTACATGTACACAAATTTAGTTTATCAAATAAAATATTCTCAACAGGTTATGGGTTCAGCCGTGTACAAGTGTTAAAAAAATAGTTTTAAAGGCACATTTGTGTGTACAAAAGTTCAAGTTAGTCAAAAGTGAAGTTAGTAGGTTACAAAACCAAGGGCCAAACAGAGTTATCCATATCAAAGATGGATTTGGCTAAGCATATTAATCCACTGACTAGTGAAAAAGACTGGCCTCTGTGGAAAAGAAAGATAAGGGATCTGCTTGATTATCATGAAGGTGCGCTGGACGTAATAGATAAAAAGCTCATAAAGCCAAAAGAACTGAGGTTAGATGCCGACATAGAAGCCAAGAAAGCACACAAAGCACAATGCGATCTGTATCGCAAGGCAAACAGTTATGCCAAGTCCATGATATCCGCATCAGTCTCAGAGGATGTGTATGCCAAAATTATGGACAAGCAAACAGCCCAAGAAGCATGGAAGCGCTTCACCTAGAGTTTGAAGCCACAGCAAAAGACCAACTTTTCAAGCTTTGCAACGAATTCTTCGCCTTCAGCTGGACGGAGGGAGAAAGCATTTCCACTCATTTCACAAAGTTGAAGAATGTGTGGAATGAACTCAACCTGGGACTTGCAGCAAAGGAACTTCAAAAGTTGCCTGACCTGCTGCTAATATGTAAGGCTTTATTCATACTGCCCTCTAAGTACGAGAGCTTTAGAGCAAGTT
>JAVIWB010000896.1:0-18429 GCA_031893035.1 Dermolepida albohirtum | reverse complement strand
GAGCCAGAACCAGGAGCTGACCCAGTTATACCTCTGCGACTTCCAACGCATAGACGACACCCCCTGCATCAGGATTACCGAGCTGGACGACAAGGGGAATAAGGTCAAATGGGTCAAGAATGCGCCGTCGGATCGCACGATCCCGGTCCATCGACAACTCATCGATTTGGGGTTATGGGAGCTGGTCGAAGCGATGAAGATAGCGGGCAAAACCAGACTGTTCGAAGAGCTACAGCCGCATGGCATCGAGGGGAAGTATGGAAAAAACTTTTCCCAGTGGTTTACGCGACACCTGCAATCTATCGACATCAAAGATACCGGAAGCGGGAGCAAGAGCTTCTATTCCTTCCGGCACACCTTCATCAACTACTGCGAACAGAATCGCTTAGACAAGGGCCTCTATGAACGGATTGTCGGGCATACGGTCACAGGCGGCGGAGTCACAGTGGAGCATTACGCGAAGGACATCAACGCCGCGACGCTATTCCGGGAGATCATCGACAAGGTCGACTACGGTATCGATCTCTCGCACCTGAAGGGCTTGCGATATACGAAACTCTGCGAAGCCTGAACATGACTATGCCTCTAGGCTCGACGACAAGCCACCCAAGTTACCCTAGAGGCAAATTATGCCAACAGCGCCGCATCTTTGCGTTTAAAGCACCTTGAGAATCTAAATCGCCTCGTTAAGGACGATAGCGCATAGCCGTAAACACGAGATTGCAAAAACAAAGCTCTCTATAGTCGCGAGGAGTATTAACTACACGACACATGTGTTCAATGCCAGACAATTTTTGCAACTATCGCATAAAATGACCGTAATGCCGCATTGTTTATCCGTAACGAGGCAAACCCGCCTTTCCGAACTCCTTTTCGAATAACGGCACCCTAGGCCTGTTGAACGAGAAGCAACTCGATAGGAGCACCCCCCTTGTTTTCGACTTCTCGGATTCCGCCGTCCGAAATCCATGCGGCCTATCATGTTGCGTTGTCTCCGCTATTTTTGCAGGATACAACACCTAAAGCCTGTCTACGACAGCATTGATCGACATCGCTTCGCTTAACTGAAGTCACAAAAAATTGATACCTTCTAAAGTCTTGGTATCACTGAACAAAATGAATTACGCCACCTATGAAGGAAAGGACGATGAAAATACTATATAAATGCTATATAGAGCTATAAAATACTATATAGCTCTTTATAACTCTATAAACTGCATATAGTGTTATCATGTAAAAGAATAATAAAGAATTACTATATAGAGTTATTAACAGGCTCTATAGAACCATCAAACAGCCCCTACCATACCATTAACCGTCTCTGTAGGATCATCATCATCCAAGAAGAGAGAATATCCCCTAGAGCCTCTCTACAGCCAGTAAAAATAGACCTCTCACAATCAACGTAGAGGGGCATAACTTCACATAGAGGATCACTGATACCCTCTGAAAAACCGCTCTACTGCGGATTTTATCGAGGGAGTCTCCTCCCTCTCGATTTTGCCGTAAAAATCTGAGCGGGTATAGCATACAAAACGTCGGGAAAGAATCCCCCCGCAGGGGAGGGGGACTGTCGTCTATCTTCGCTGGGAAGGGCGCTATAGGTTTAAGTTCAAATAGACGTCGTCGAGATCGTCCTTTGTGATCCCGATATACGACAGCGTGATCGCAGGGCTGGAATGGTTGAGAAGCTTTTGGATCAGCGACAGGTCTTTCCCTGCCTTGTACGCATGGTAACCGAAGGTCTTCCGCATGGTGTGCGTACCGATGTTGTCTTTGATCCCTGCGTCCTGCCCGGCCTCCTTCAGCACTCGCCAAGCCTGCCCCCTCGTGATCGACTCCGTTCCCTTACGCGATGGGAACAGCCAACTATCATGATTGACCTCTCCTAACGCTTCCAGATGCTCTTTAATTGCTTTCCGTGCTACGTCGGAGGCAGGGAAGTCTTTCGGCTTTCCTGTCTTCTTCTCCGTGATCCTGATACGATCTCTGAGCTTGCCGCCTTCCTGCACGACGTCGGCAATCCGAAGGTTCAGGAGGTCGGAGACGCGAAGACCTGAGTTGATCCCCAGCACAAAGAGACAGTAGTCCCTCGTCCCTCTCGCCAGTAGGAATCGCTTCATTCTGTCAATCTGCTTTTTGTCGCGGATCGCGTCGACTGTCTGTTGCATAATCATCACCCTTTTTTTGAATGCGTCAAAATAGCGTAATAATAGCAAGTATAGCGCGTTCAGTCAAGGGATGTCGAAGTGCACCGAGGCGAGTACGCGCGGTGCAAGTAGTTGTAGACAGGATTAATTCGTTTTTCGCGAATGCGACAAAATGCGTTTTTGTTGCATTTGAATACATCAAGCTATCCACCTTGAGACGCACAATAATAGCCCCTCTGCTATAATACAAGAGGGTACCCTTCATTCCTACTCAATCTGCCTTGTGCCTACATAAAACGATTAAATCTCGTTTGGGATTATTTTATCCCAGCGTGCGTTTCCAGTTGGGTCTTTTGCTGTGTCTTCAATGACCTGACAATAATACCATTTACTATTAACGCTATGCTTTCTAGGGACGCAATGAGAAATATCATTACAGCATTGATTTCTTGCTCCGCTATTCTATTTGCATTTACAATGGCATGCATAACTATCATTGTAACTAGTGCTAACAAAAACATAGACGCAACAAAAAAAACGTCTCTAAAAGCTTATCCTGAGCGCACAATATATCAAAAAATGCTAGCCTCCTACACTTGGACTCTGATTCTGTCTTCAATCAGCACCACCTCTATTTTGGTGCAACATTTTGTGATGTACACAAAGCGATCAGCCGCTAGCACTAGCATGTCAATTTGGATAAGTGTCAATATTTTTCTACTATTGTCGGTCCTATTTATCAGCGTCCGTAACGTTACAGGACTATATCATGTATTATGGCGGCAAGAACTTTCGTAGGTGATGGACATGATTAATCACTATGTATCTTAATATTTGTTTTTTAAGTTTTTCATGATAGAATTTCCACAACTGAGAGCAAACAACCCGTCGATATTAACAAACGGGCAAATACCCCAGCCAAAATCGCATTGTACGCTTTCTGTACGAAGTGAGTAAAAACTAGTGGTAGCATGTGTTGGGAGGCATCGTGAGTTTTCGCATTTTGCGTTTCTCGTCCCCGGCACCAGATTTAAGTGAGCAAGAGGTCCAGTATTTCTGGACCTCTTTTCTTTTTCTCTCTTGTGCAAGGGTATGACAAAGTAACTCACACAGCTCTCAAGCTCGCTGGTTTGCTCCTTTCCTGTCATCAACCGAAAATTAGGTCCGATTGAATCAGGCATAATAACGGCTCGGGCAGATCAGTTTTTTAACGATTAGGTATTTTTGTCGGCGCTATCTGCTCCGCACAAATGCTTTTTTGCCCGCGAACTTTGCTTCCGCACCGAGGTCACGCTCAATGCGCAGCAGTTGGTTGTATTTTTCGACGCGTTCGCCGCGAGCGGGCGCTCCGGTCTTGATGTGCCCCGTGCCAAGGCCCACGACCATGTCGGCGATAAAGCTGTCTGGCGTTTCGCCGCTCCTGTGGGAGATGAACGCGCCCCAGCCATTCTTCATGCAGAGTTTAACCGCGTTGATCGTTTCTGTCAGAGTGCCTATCTGGTTCAGTTTGATGAGCGCCGCATTAGCAAGGTTTTCTTTGATACCGCGCGCAATGTACTCGACGTTTGTCACGAATAGGTCGTCGCCGAAGTTCGAGTTTCCCCTCCGAGCGCTTTGTTCAAGACCGTCCAACCGCTCCAGTCGTCTTCTGCAAGGCCGTCTTCGATGGAGATAACGGGGAAATCCGCCGCGATTTTTTCGTAGTAACGCACCATTTCTTCGGTGGAGAGCGCTTTGTTTTCCGTGCGCAGCAGATAGTCGCCGTTTTCGTAAAACTCCGTGGACGCCGGGTCGAGGCAGATGACGACGTCGTCCCCAGGTTTCAGTCCAACTTTTTCAATCGCTTGCACAATCAGTTCGAGCGGTTCGCGGTTCGACGACACGACCGGCGCAAATCCGCCTTCGTCACCAACGCCGACGGAGAGGCCCTTGTCCTGGAGCACCTTGCGCAGGGCGTGATAAATTTCGCTACCCCAGCGCAGGGATTCTGCAAATGAGAGCGCGCCCCACGGCGCGATCATATACTCCTGAAAATCCGCGCCTTGCCAACTCGCGTGTATGCCGCCGTTGATGATATTCATTGCGGGAACAGGAAGCAGGTTCGCGTCAGAATCACCCAAGTATTTATAGAGCGGAAGTCCAGACTGTTGTGCCGCGAGCCGTGCAGTGGCTAGCGATACGCCAAGGATCGTGTTAGCGCCGAGGCGCGATTTGTTTTTCGTGCCATCAAGCGCGATCATTTTTTCGTCGACGACGCGCAGGTCCATACCTTTCAAGGCTGCCGCGATCTCACCGTTCACGGCAAGTGCTGCCTCCTGCACGCCCTTACCGCCGTACCGCGCCTTGTCACCGTCGCGCAACTCGACCGCCTCGCGCGAACCTGTGCTGGCGCCGGAAGGAACGCCCGCCCGCGCGGATGCTCCGTCCGCAGTAAAAACTTCAACTTCGACGGTCGGGTTGCCGCGAGAATCCAATATTTCTAACGCCCTGATTTTTTCTATCGTAAATTTCATAAAAATACGCCCTAACTTATACGCGCCCCCAGAGAAGCACGCAAATTCGTCTGAACAATGTGACTAAAGTAACACCGCGTCCCTTTTTCGACAAGGGGAAATACGATGAAAAACCCTGCCAAACGCTTTATAATATTTACGGCAAGAACCTCAAAAAACGAGATGGCGCGTATGCAGACGCACAAGATCGCGCTCCTCCCCAGCAACGGGATCGACCCGGAAGTAACGGACGAAGGACTCAAAGTTCTGCGCTGCGTTGCGAAACGCGACGAAAACCTGAATTTTTCGTTCGACTATTATCCTTAGGGCTGCGAATATTACTGACAGCACGGCAAAATGGTGGACAAGGACAGGCTGGAAAAGTTAAAGTCTTTCGACGCAATTCTGCCCGGGGCGGTCGGCTACCCCGACGCCCCAATCATGTTTTGTTCTAAAATTTGCTACGCATTCGCAAAGACTTCGACCAGCACGGCAATCTCCGACCGGCCAGATCGCTTGAGGGCGCTTCTTGTCCGCTTGTAGGCGTGGGCCGGGGAACAGATCGACATGTCCCTCGTACGCGAGAACGGGGAGTGAGCTGGCTTTGCTGACGGGCGTTTTCAGCGGTAGAGAGCAGAGCGCGTCATTTGCTACGCGTTCGAACTGGCGGTGCGCACGAATAAAACGCTGACGAGCGTCAGCAAGGGCAATGCGCCCAACTACACCATGGTGTCCTGGGAACAAAACATTCAGCGAGGCGAGGCGGATTATCCGAACGTACCGATCTTTTCCTACATGGCGGACACGGCGGCGATATTCATTGTGCGAGAACCGTAGCGTTTCCAGGTGATGCTGACGGACAATCTTACTCGGCAATATCCTGACGGACCTATGCGTGGCAATCGCGGGCAAGGGGCTGCAAACCTGCAGGCAACCGTCTAAGCCGTCAGCCAGATGCTCTGCCATCTGGGCAGGGACGACCTCGGCAGTGCTGCCTGCCAACATCGGCGGTTGTTCGTCGACAGGAGACCTTGGTGACGCGTTGCTGGCGAAGCTAGGGAAAAGTCAAAAAAAGAGAGCGGCGGTGCATGGCATCATATGCTGCCACTCTTTACCTGTGGCTGTTTTCAGTCATCCTCGCCTTCCGTGCCGTCGAGCACTATGTAGGTGCTGGCGGCGAACCCCGCTTTGTTGAGCCCTGTTAGCAACGCCTGAGCTCGGCGGCACAGGGACTTCAACGATACACTCTGTCTCGCCCATGACGATCCAGAACGCGTGATATTCTTAAAAATTTCTTGATAACGCCGTCGGAACGCTCCTTCAGACACGGGCCGGGACGTCGGTGCGGGATGATAATTGCACGGATGACGTTGCCCAGTGCCGTCTGGCTGATCATAGCCCTATAGCCGATGATCAGCCCCTCTTCTTTTATGCGTATGCGAAAAATGCGCTCGCGCACAGCGATTGGAGTACTCAGCGTCACCGCGTTGCGAATCTCTTTGAAAGGGACACGCACATTTTTTGCTCAGTTCCTCCAATATTTTCAGATCTGTCGAATCAGGCGTGATCTTTCTCACAGGAATTGCAACAAAGCATTTTGACCGTTATACAGCTGCGAAACTCTCCAATGCGCACTTTTTTTACAGCCTTTTCTGCTCACTTCTCGATAGGGATGAAAACGCCGCGCCGGAGGATAGATAATAGAATTACAAGGACGCAGCAGAAAATTCCGGCTGAGATGAAAAAGTTTTACTACAACACGACGGGAGCGTAAATCGCGTCAAGAATTACTCACTCGCGAGAATTCATATCGTCGGACTACGCGCAAGCTGTAAACCTCAATAACAGAATAATATCAGCTCTTCTTCTGCGCCGTTGCTATCGTAACGATCGCACACAAAAGCGCAGTAAATTCAAGAAGAAACTCTCTACAACTTCTGCCTCAGGCCGATATCTTTACAATACCGGTATTTATTTTTAGATTTCCGCGCGATTTTAATACGTTCCTTGCTTTTTCACAAATTTATCTTTGCATCGCCGCAATTTTCACGTAAAATGGACAGGTGCGCACCGCTTGCGCATACTGTTTGGGTTGTACGCAAACGAAATGACCGCTGCCGGAGAGGAGGACGCGCGATGTCGCAAATGACCAAGGAAAAATTGGAAGACCTTTTGCGCGACCATAACTACATCGAACTGCACCACGCCTTCTCCGAAATGAACGTCGTCGATATCGCGCAGTTCATCGAAGAGCTCTCCATCGAACAGGCAGTGGTCGCATTCCGCACGCTACCTAAGGATACGGAGTCAGAGGTTTTCGCGGAGTTCGAGAGCGATACGCAACAACGCATCATCGCCTCAATCTCAGACCGCGAGATTGCGGAGCTGATTGAGGACACGTGGATTGACGATGCCGTCGACTTCCTGGAAGAACTACCCGCGCCGCTTGTCAAACGCGTGTTGGACAACACCTCGCGGGAGTCCCGCAATTTGATCAACCAGTACCTGCGTTATCCGGAAAACTCCGCCGGCAGTATCATGACGGCGGAGTTCATGGACCTACGCGCCGATATGACGGTTGCGGAGGCGATCCGCCACATCCGCAAGATCGGACACAACAAAGAGACGATCTACACCTGTTACGTGCTTGGCAAAGACGGACGACTGGACGGCGTCGTGTCCGTGAGGAACCTACTGATTGAGAACGATGACGAAAAGGTCGAGGACCTGATGAGCACTGACGTCATTTCGGTGACGACACTCGACGACAGGGAAGACGCCGCCAACACGATGGCGAAATACGGCCTCGTCGCCCTTCCCGTCGTCGATAAAGAAAAAAAACTCGTGGGAATCGTCACGGTGGACGACGCGCTCGACGTCCTCAAAGAAGAGGCTACAGAAGACTTCGAACGTATGGCCGCTATGCGCCCCAGTGAAAAACCATACCTGAGGACGAGCGTCGCGGAACTCGCGCGTAACCGCTTCCCCTGGCTGCTCTTCCTTATGGTCAGCGGCATGCTGACTGGTTGGGTACTCGGCCACTACGAAGCGATTTACGCGGCGCTGCCAATCCTGGTAACTTTCATTCCGATGCTGACCGGGACCGGCGGAAACGCCGGGAGCCAGTCAAGCACGATGGTCGTGCGCGGACTTGCACTCGGCGAACTTGATACCGCGGATATCCTGCAAGTCTTGTGGAAGGAGTGGCGCGTCAGCATTCTCGTCGGCTTCGCGCTGGGCGCTGTCAACTTCGTGCGCCTTGAGCTCACCTACCCGGGTAATGCGCTCGTACCCTTCGTCGTCGCGATCGCACAATTCGGCGCGATTCTGCTGGCAAACTCCGTCGGGGGCGTGCTTCCGCTGATAGCCAAGGTCTTCAAGATAGACCCCGCGATTATGGCCGCGCCGCTCGTAACCACAATTGTCGACGCGGCAACGCTGATGCTCTATTTTTCCGTCGCTGGCCTGATGCTGATCTAGGGAAGAAGGAGGGGACAGGATGTTTGACCGCGAACAGGGACTAGAACTGAACCACCTGATTGAAACACGCAACTATCGCATGCTGCGCCTCACGCTCTCAGAGATGCACGATGTCGATGTCGCGCAGTTCGTCGAAGTCCAGAAAGGCGACCAGCCGCTCTTTGTCTTTCGCTTGCTGCCAAAAGACCAGGCTATGGACGTGTTCAGCGAATTGTCGCCGGAGATGCAACTGCGTATCATAGAATCCGCGACGGACCGCGAGCTTTCCGTGATGGTCGAAGAACTTGCGGTCGACGATGCTGTCGACGTGCTCGAGGAGATGCCGGCGACGCTGGTCAAGCGGGTGCTGCGCAACTCGTCGCCCGAAACGCGTAAGCTGATCAATCAATTTCTGCTCTACCCCGAGAACTCCGTCGGAAGTATCATGACGTCGGAATATACGAACCTACGCCCAACGCTGACCGTAGCCGAGGCAATCGCGCGCGTCCGCCGCATCGGCGAGGATCGTGAGACGATCTACAACTGCTACGTCACGGACGAGCGCCGCCGCCTGATCGGCGTCGTCACAGTCAAAGATATCCTGCTCGCCGGCGACACGGAATATATCCGCGACCTGATGGAAACGAACGTCATCTCGGTAATAACCACCGACGACCAAGAGATTGCGGTCGAGACGATGGATAAATATGACTTTATGTCACTGCCCGTGGTCGATGCGGAGAACAGGCTCGTCGGTATCGTTACGATCGACGACGCGGTCGACGTCATGCAGGAAGAGGCCACGGAGGACTTTGAGCGTATGTACGCGATGGCGCCCAGCGAACGGCCCTACCTAAAAACGGGCGTTTTCACGATGGCGCGGAATCGTTTTGTGTGGCTGCTGGTGCTGATGGTCAGCAGTATGATCACGGGAAAGATCCTCGGGGTCTATGAAGAGGCCTTCACCGCGATTCCGCTGCTTGTCACCTTTATTCCGATGCTCACCGACACCGGCGGAAACGCGGGCAGCCAATCCAGCACTATGGTCATCCGCGGTATGGCGCTCGGCGAAATTGACCTCGAAGACGCGCCCGCTATCGTTTCCAAGGAGCTCGGCGTGAGCCTGCTCGTCGGCGTGCCGCTCGCGGCGATCAACTTCGTACGCATGCTAATCGGCTACCCCGGCAGCGGGGCAATCGGCCTAACGGTCTCGCTGGCGATGCTTGCCACCGTTATCCTTGCCAACACAGTAGGGGGTGTTCTTCCGCTCGTCGCTAAAGTTTGCAAAATAGACCCCGCGCTTATGGCGTCTCCACTGATCGCAACGCTTGTCGACGCAATGTCGCTCGTCGTCTATTTCAGCATCGCCCTCGTTTTGCTCCATATCTAAACGCTTGAGTAAATGAAAACCTTTTCACTCCCCTCGAACCTTGCGGAACTGCTCCTGCCATGGTACCGCGCGAACGCGCGCGACCTGCCGTGGCGTAGAACCAAAGACCCGTACGCAATCTGGCTATCGGAGATCATGCTCCAGCAGACGCGCGTTGAGGCAGTCATTCCCTATTTCCTGCGTTTTCTCGACGTGCTTCCGACCGTCAGCGACCTAGCAAACACAGGCGACGAGAAACTGCTCAAACTTTGGGAGGGGCTCGGGTACTACAGCCGCGCGCGGAACCTGAAAAAAGCGGCACGGGCAATCGAGGCGAAACATGGTGGCGTTTTCCCAAAGACGCTTGACGAGATACGCGCACTGCCCGGCGTCGGTCCCTACACGGCCGGTGCGGTCGCGTCGATCGCCTTTGGGCTGCCAGCGCCTGCAGTCGACGGCAACGTACTGCGCGTCACAGCCAGATTGACAGAGTTAAGAGAAAACGTAGATACGTCCGCAGTGAAAAAGATGGTCGAAAAAGCGCTCGCTGGCATCTACCCTGCCGAGGGGTGCGGCGATTTTACGCAGGCGCTGATGGAGCTTGGCGCGACGGTCTGCCTGCCCAACGGTACGCCTATGTGCGGAGTCTGCCCGGCCAGCCTGGTCTGCATTGCACTGAAAAATAGAACTGTACTACAATATCCGCTTCGTAACGTGAAAAAAGCGCGTCGCACGGAAGAACGCGCCGTTTTGATCTTGACGCACGAAGGAAAGACCGCGATGCGGAAGCGAGGTACGCAGGGACTGCTCTCCACCCTTTGGGAGCTGCCGAATATAGAGGGAACGTTTTCGAAAGAGGATATCGTGAAACTTGCGGAAGATTTCGGCGTCAGATTGCGTAAAATCGAACTACAGGACGTAAAGAAGCATGTCTTCACGCACATTGAATGGCGTATGACCTGCTGGCACGTCGCTTGCGAAAACGAGCCGTCACAGTTCCAGTGGGTGACGGAAGAGGATCTGAGCGAAAAGTACGCCCTACCGATGGCGTTTAGGAAATGTCTGGCATAAAACAGCCCGCTCCTTAAAAGCGGGTGCCGTATTTACCAAGAGTATTGTACCACCCTGCGTCAGTTTGCGTCTTTTTCGGTAAGCCTCTTGCAGTTCATAAAACGCGTATCGTAGCCGGTCGGAGCTTGGAAAGAACGCAGGCCAAACTCTGGCAGCACGGCAAAAATGTGGTCAAAAATATCCGCTTGGATCGCCTCATAAGCAACCCACTGCGTCGTCGCGGTAAAAATATAGATCTCGATTGGGAGCCCCTGCGCTGTTGGAGCAAGCTGCCGCACCATCCGCGTCAAGTTCGGGTTGATCTGCGGATGGCTGTTGACGTAGTTTGCAAGGTAGGCGCGGAACGTGCCGATATTCGTCAAATGTCTGCCGTTGACGGGGCTTGTCATATCGGCGCCGAGCTCGCCGTTATATTTTTCGATCTCTTCCGTTTTGCTTTCAAGATAGCCCGCCAACAGACGCGCGCGTTTCAGCGTCGCGGTCTCCGTGTCGGAAAGAAAATGGATACTTTCTATATCGATGAAGATACTGCGTTTGATCCGCCGCCCGCCCGCCTCCTCCATGCCGCGCCAGTTTTTGAAGGAATCCGTCATCAGTGCGTAGGTTGGGATCGTCACGATCGTTTTGTCCCAGTTCTGTACCTTGACCGTCGTGAGACCGATCTCAAGCACATCACCGTCAGCGTTGTACTTCGGCATTTCCAGCCAGTCTCCGACTGAAAGCAGGTTATAGCCCGAGAGTTGGAGCCCCGCCGCAAAGCCCCGGATCGAATCCTGAAAAACCAGCATCGTGACCGCCGTCATCGCGCCGAGCCCGCTCAGAATAAGCGCGGGCGAGCTGCCCACAAGGATCGAGACGATCAGTATCGCGGAAATAATCAGCACCACTAGTTTCAGTGCCTGAACGATGCCATTAACCGGCACCTTATGCGCCCAGCGCCTCGTTCCTGCAATCTTGCCGCCCAAATTGAGTGCGGCGAAGATCGTAAGCATCATCATGACGTTGATCCATATCTCCGAGCAGAAGAGGAAGAGTTTATAAATGCGCGCGTCTGGCGATATCCACAGCAGCGTCTGTACGTACACTACTACGCCCTGTACGAGCATAGTGAAGCGGCCAAAGACATTCGAGTCGATCAGCATCGTAAGCCAGCGTTTTGGGTGCCGCTTGTTGCGCCTCCGGATTACGCCGAGCAGGCCGAATACCAGCACCCCGTAAATTAGTGCACATACTAGGATCATCAGCCCGACCGTGAACGCCGTATGTACGACAGGCGTAGGCATCAAGCCAAGCGCTGTCATCGTATCTGTAACAAAGCCTTTTTCCAATTGAACCATCCTTTCCGCGAAACATCCGTGCGGACACCTTTTCCTATCCCGATTCTTAATAAACGGCATCTCTTCGATGTGATTGCCGCTTCTGATCGCAACCTGTTTCGCCCTTTTCGGCAGTTCTGCTAAAATACCCATATTCATATGGAACTTACCTTTTATCTTCGGCAATGAAAGGATAATGCATCTATGCTGACTTTTAGAGAGCTAACCTACGTAATTACCATCGCCGAAGAGGGCGGGTTCTCCAGTGCTGTGAAAAAGCTGTATATCTCACAGCCTTCTATGAGTCAGTATATCAAAAAACTAGAAGGCAACCTAGTATCGTTCTTTTCAACCGGGAAGGCGGTAGTGTGAAATTGGTGCCGCTGGGAAAAGAATGCATCACATTCGCAACGGAAGCATTGAACAGGCGGGATTTCTTTCTGAACACCATAGACCATTACACTGGCTTGAGAAAAGATTCGATAACGATCGGGGTTTCAGAATTCGGCAAGGGCAGGGATTTTCTCTCTGTCTGAAGCTTGTTACGCAGGAATCCTTTACCGCGATGCCGCATACCTTCCGCCTCAGAATGATTTCGGAGCGTATCTGCACCGATGCGGATTCAACCCCACGATTTTCCTCGTGACCGCGAATCACGCCACCGCGTAGCATCTGCTCTTGTATGGTTTTGGCCTGAGTTTTTCTCCAGAAACGATCGTGCTCAAACAGGCAGACGTTCCTAATCCTATCTACGCAACATTCCGCGCACATGGCTATGTTTGGCCTATCGCAGCCTTGTACCCGAAAATAGATTCGTATCGGACGTTGCGCGCGTTTTCATCACGCACATGAGAACGATCCTGCAACAGACTGAGAAGATATCCAATAAATCCAGTCCTTTACTATCCAGACGGGCCATAGGTATTACATGACATGGAATTTATTCCATATTAATCAAATAATAAAAATTAAATATACAATTTAAGAGTATAAATTAACAAATTATTCTTTTTATTTGTACATAAAAACTGCATTTATCTATAAATATGGCGCATTTTCGATTATTTTATATATAAAATGCAATAAAAACAACTAAATAAGCATTTCCTATGATTAATCACAAATGCGTAAAAATTGCCAACACTTTAAAAGAAAAAAAGCTTGATACCTTTCTAATCTGGCTCGGCACTGATATGGAGTATATTTCGGAGATGAAAATGCCCCATGACAAAAAGATTAAAGTTAGTCGTCCTGCTTCCAGATACGAGCCCTTTCTGCATTGCACCCAGACTTTATTACGCCGAATTTGAAGAGTACATAGGGCATAACGTTCCTAATCTATGGAAGGGCAACGACTGGTTCCATTCGGTCCTTGAAAACGTTTTCAAAAAACATGGTTCGTCTGGGGAAATATTTGGAGTAAACACCGGAGTCCGTGCCGTAGACGCAGCTGATATTATACACCGCAACGCAGTTGAGTCTTTCAACACCGAAGTGATCATCGCAGATTTGAGGATGATCAAGGATAAGGATGAGATCGCGCTTACGGATAAATCCGACGAAATCTGCGATACGAGCCTCATCGAACTTGCCTCGTTCATCCAGCCCGTGAAAACGGAAAAAGAAATTCACGGATACACGGGCTAGCGCAACGATATCATAAGGACTTGTTTCATCGGCAAACCGACACAAAAGCAACGTAACCTTTTCGAAACAGCGCTAGCAGCACGGGAAGCTGCGGGGAAAATGATCGCGCCGAGCGTACTTGCCTGTAAAATACATAAAACAGCGACGGATATTATGACAAAAGCCGGTTTTGGACATACGTTTATCACCCGTACCGGGCATGGTATCGGCCGCGAAGGGCACGAGTTTCCGCATATTTCTTTCGCAAACCGCGAGCCCGTACGCGGAGGATGTGATGCAGTGTGGAACCCAACGTCTCGCTCCCGGGAGAGTCCGGCATCCGCGTCGAGAATACCGTGGCTGTTACAAAAGACTGCGTGCACGCCTTCAACAAATGTCCGAAAAGAATTTAGAGAAACAACGCGCAAAATATTTACGCTTTAATTATAGAAGGGAAAGATAAACAATGACGGGAAAACTATTATCAAGACTTGGTTCAAACGTGGGTTTTCTCGGTTGCCCGCAAAAGGTCGATAATAAACGACCCAACCCCTTTATGCTCTTCACAACGTTCTCAATCTTTGTAATCATCATCCCCTGTTTCATGCCGTAGGCAGACGATATGCTGCAGGAAACGACCTCGGTGGCAGTGAATCTGCTATTCAAACAGTATTTTTAGGGGATCGTGTATGGCCCTTGAAGTCAGCGACTCTGTCAGCCACATCGTAGTCTGTCTGTTAGCCGCTTTCTTCATCCACTTCTTCCATTCGAGCAAACTGACAGCTCTCACCGTCGCGGTTATGGAACAGTACGCGACAAAGAGAACGATCCGGAGATCGACTTTAGAACCGTTATTTCAATGACGTTCTCCTATACCGTGGCATTTCCCGTACCCCTAGCCCTCATCTTGATCGTCTGATGCTGTTTGGACTGCCAGTAAGCCCTAGCACGGTAATTTATATGTCTCCTGCGAGTTTCTAAGTCAAATCTAAAACGTACCAAAAATAGTGGGCCGCGTATACGTGGCCCACTATTTTACCTTCGCCTGTCGATCTAGATCATTCTTCCCACCGCTTCCGCTTTACCAAGCGCGTCCGTTTTGAGGATATCGCCCTTGACGTACACCGACGGAACGGTCAAAATGCCTGCGTCCTTCCAGCCCAAGTACTCCAGCATCAATTTATAGGTGGCAATCAGGCCGCCAAAAATTGCATCGCTCGCGTCGCCCGCACAGGCCAGAAGCACTGCTTCCTGTATTTTCAATTCCTTCTGACGCGCCGGGCGCATGTAGGCGTAAAGTTTATCGATCACTGCCTTGATCTGCGTCGACATATCAAACCAGTAGAGCGGCGTCGCGAAAACAACTGTATCGGCCTTCTCGAGCAGCGGCTCCAGCTCGGTAAAACCGTCCTTGAAGGTGCAGGCCGTTCTCTCGCTCCAGCACGTATCGCAAGCTTTGCAGCCGCCGATCTGCTTCATCGCCGCCTCAAACTTCGTCACTTCATGCCCGGCTTCTTTCGCCCCTTTGATAAATGCGTCTGCCAACATATCGCTGTTGCCGCCCCTGCGCGGACTGCCCGTGATGACCAGTATATTTTTCCCCATCTTCATGCTCCTCTCTGTTTGTGTTTCCCTTGTACTTAAAATTTTAATATAGTATAATACCGACGTAAAGTATGTACATTTATATCTCATACTAACCTTAATGGAAGTGTAGTAATGGACAAAAAACCATGCAGCATGACGGGCGTCGAGATCAAAGACACGGACTTCGGTTATACGCTTTCGCTGATCGGCGGAAAATACCGCATGATCATCATGTACTGGCTTTCGGAGTACGATGTCATCCGCTATAATGAGCTGAAGCGCTTGATCGGCACGATCTCATACAAAACGCTGAGCGTTATGCTCAAACAGATGGAAGCGGACGGTATGGTCGTGCGGACAGAATATCCGCAAATACCGCCCAAGGTCGAATACCGCCTTTCTGATAAAGGCAAATCGTTGATGCCGATCTTAGATACAATGTGCCGCTGGGGCCGCGTGAACAGGTAGGACGAAATAAATTTCGCTCAGTTATTCCGCAAATGACACGCTTTTACATTACATCTGCGAATTCAATTTTTTCCCCTCGAGTAAAAACAATTTGTCCGCACAGTGAACGCAGCAAGGGCGTGCCGGAGGCGTAGGCAGAATATGTCTCCGGCTTCGCATTGTTAAGTATAAGTAGAAGGTGCGTTAACGCTGCATTCTCTCTTACCAATTGATGTAAAAAAGTTCGAAATACGCCTGCGGATGGTCACAAGCGGGACATTTCTCCGGCGCCGCATCGGACTCCGTCACGTAGCCACAGTTACGGCAGCGCCAGGTCGTTTCCATATCCTTTTTAAAAACTTTCCCCTCTTTGATGTTTTTTGCGAGGCCGAGGTAGCGCATCTCGTGGCTCTTTTCCGCGACCGCGATTGCGCGCATACAGTCGGCGATCTCTTTGAAGCCTTCCGCTTCCGCAACATCCGCGAACTCCGGGTACATCTCGGAATATTCATGATGCTCACCAGCAGCCGCACCAAGCAGGTTCTGGTATGTGTCTCGCTCGGGGCCTGCGGGAAAGCTTGCCGTGATCTCAATTTCACCCGAATCCTCCATGAAACGGAATAGACGCTTCGCGTGCTCTTTTTCCTGATCCGCAGTCTCCGAGAAGATAAACTCGATTTGTTTAAACCCCTCGTTTTTTGCCACGCTCGCGTAGTAGGTGTAGCGGTTGCGTGCCTGAGCTTCACCCGCGAATGCAGCCATCAGGTTCTTTTCCGTCTGAGTTCCTTTGACGCTACCCATACAAAATACCTCCCATTTTTCAGTGATATCAATTACAGTGAAATTATATTAAACCTCGCAGCTTTTTCAAAACCGAAGATTACGGATTTTTTGTTTCCTTTTACGTATATGAACCACTGCTGTAAGGATACACCCGAAATTCGCGCCTTTCCTCCGCTTGACTTCAAGAAAATATCGATTAAGCTTTTCTATGAAGCATCTCTCATTTATATATGACACGACCTGTTTTTTTGAGGAAAAGGGGTATGTTTTTTTGCAGCTTATTCAACGTATGAAGGATGGGGTTTCCAAAGACGCGCTGCTGATTTTCGGACTGATCGCCGTCGGTTATTTTTATAGCAGTCTGCAGCGCGTTTCAGCGGCTGCAGTATTACCATATATGGCGATGCAGTACGGTTTTTCTGCCGCGCTCGTGGGTTTTCTTTCAAGCCTTTTCTTCTATAGTTACGGCTTCCTCCAAAACGTCTGGGGGTCGATCAACGACAGAATCGGCCCGATGCGCGCCTGCTCAATCGGACTTGTAATCGCGGGGTTTGGCTCGCTGATCATGCTGACGGGGCACTCTCCCCTTGTGATCGGGCTGTCGCGGATTATCTGCGGGCTCGGAGTCGGTGCGATGTTCACAGGTATCTATCTGTACGCTGCGCTTGCTTTCCCCACCGCGCAGTATCCCTTCTGGGTGGGCTGTATCATGATGCTGGGCAATCTCGGCAGCGTCGCCGCCGTAGCGCCGTTGGGAGCCGTGATGGATAAATTGGGCTATCAAGGCTTATATAGCATCCTCGCGCTTTTCGCGTTCGCGGTGGCCGTCCCGATCTGGCTTTTGCAGAAGCGGCTGCCGCTGAAACCGCAGAAAAAGGTAGACGAAGCAAAACGTACGATGTACGCGGAGGTGGGTGTTCTCTGCGACGAACTGAAATATGGGGTAAATATCGTACTCGCCTATCGTCCGCTCCTGATTACCATCATCGTTTGGTCTGTGCTTTCGGCTGCGATCCACACGCTGCTGGGGCTGTGGGGCGCAACGTGGATTTCGGCGGCGAGCGACGTTTCTTTCGCGGAGGCGCGTTACCGCGCGACTTTTATGAGCGTCGGGCTTGTCTGTGGCGCGCCAATCGGCATCTGCCTCAAGCTTTGGTCGAACAACGACCGTGCAAACATTTTTCATATCGTCGCCGCAATCTGCGCTGCCTGGATCGCATTTCTCGCGGGAGCGTCGTTTCACCTTTCTTCCGCAACGATGGGTTGGCTTGGTTTTCTGATCGGCACAGCGACAGGCGCAGGCATGGTCTACTGCAGCAGCATGATCAAGTCGCTAGTAGATATCGACCATACGGGCCTCGTAATGGGCACAGGGAACACCATGATTTACGTGATGGTGATCCTCTTTCAATGGGGTTCTGGCTTCATCATCGACCGCTTTCCCGGCACGATCGCGGGCACATACAGCAACACCGGTTTCCTGATCAGCTTCGGCCTAATCACTGTCCTGCTGCTCTGCTCTCTCTCTCTGATCACGACCGTTAAGTCATTCGGAGGAAAGGAGACGCCGTGAAGAGCCGTATCGATACCTCAAAAAATCCGCTTGCCACAGAACCGATCAACCGGCTGATCCTGCGCTTCTCCATTCCCTCCATCGTCAGTATGCTCGTGGGCGCGATCTACAATATCGTCGACCAGATCTATATCGGGCATGGTATCGGCGTGCTCGGGATCGCGGCAACCAGCGTGACTTTTCCGCTCACGATTATCTGCACGGCAGCCGCCCTACTTCTCGGGGTAGGCGCAGCTGCCAATTTCAACTTGAGCCTCGGCGCAGGAAAGAACGAGCGCGCAGGACATTTTATCGGCACCACACTCGGCTTGATCGTGTTTGTCGGGATCGTCACAGGTGCGACGGCCCTGATCTTCATCAGCCCGATGCTCTACTTGTTTGGCGCAACGCAGGATATTCTCCCATACGCATTGCCCTATGCACGTATTATCGCGCTCGGGATACCGTTCCAGATTTTTGCGACCGCAGCGAGTCATTTGATCCGCGCCGACGGCAGCCCGAAATTTTCGATGTCAATCATGCTGGCAGGCGCAATTTTCAACGTCATCTTCGACCC
>JAVIWB010000895.1:0-179559 GCA_031893035.1 Dermolepida albohirtum | reverse complement strand
GATGAGTTAAATTTTAATGGAAACTGCGATTGGATTAGCCAAAAAAAGGTAAATAAAACCCCTTTCCACAATAATCGTATTCTGTATACGCATTTCGACAATAAAGTTGTTATAATCAGAAGATTATTAATCATAGTCGCGTTCCAATTCGAATGTAAGTTCTATAAACATAAACAAGGAAGAGCAATGAGTAATTGTCTTTCTACATTTATAGCGGATTTATTCATGAGTAATTTTGAAAATGAATTTAGACGTAACGCTAAATATTTCAGATGACGTTTTCGTGATTTTTGACACACATAAATGTAACTTAGATTTTCATCCAGCAACTAAATTCAAAATTTCCGACGAGTAAATTTACAGTAGAAAAAGAAAACACTGATACCTTACCTTCCTTAGATATTCTAATAATTAAAAATAATCATAAAATAGAAATTGATATTTTCCAAAAAGAAACTAATGTTAATAGTCTTATCACGGCGAATTCAAATCAAAGCATGCAACAAAAAAATGACTTCCTTCAATTTCCTTATCAATAGTGTACTTAGTTTTCCACTAACAAATTCGAAAGAGAATAAATTTTATTAAGAACATCGCGAGCTACGATGGCTTTGATTCGGAAATAATGAATAGATTAATTAGGAAAGATAACTTCAACCTGGGATACCACATGTCTGTCGCCTCAAAACAACCGAGACAAGCAATTTATGTGCTTACCGTTTTGCCCAATGAAAAAAATTTAAAACAGGGTTTTTAAAGAGCGCGGTTATCAAGTTACACTTCAGTCTAGTAACTATTAAATCTCTCTTAAGAAAAGTGAAGGACAAAATCGAGTTAAATCAGAAATCGGAGACTTAGGAAATAAAACGTCTAGGTTTCAATAAACTATATGTCGGTCAGACAAAACGTTCGACAGGAACCTGATATAAAGAACATATGGCATATATTAAGTTTAATCGCTTTGAGAAATCCAGTTTATCAAAATATGTGCTAGAAAATAATCATAATGTAACCGCAGATTGTCTACATTTAATCAAAAATATAAATAATTATCGTGAATTAGATAGCTATGAAAGTATATACATTTCAAAAACAAAAACCATGTATTAAACATCGATAAAGGTTCAATAACATACTCCTACCTATTTGAATTCCTGGAAAAGTAAAATATCACCGGTAAAAAAGGTTCGTATGTCTAAGCGGGGTTGCACTTTAACATAAGTGGTTAGCTATAAGATTAGAATACATTTTAAATTATGTGAAACGAATTTCCAATGTGTTTGGCTTTTTATGGCTAATATCTGGTACGGATTCGTTTCTGTGCGAGTTTTACCGCGAATCTAGGTGCGATACTGTGATTAATTATCTGCTGATGATGAAAACTTTGTCGAAATGCGTATAGAGAATACGAACATTATTGCGTAAAAGGGTTTTATTTACATTTTTGGATTAATTAGGCAAGTGGTGATTTATCATTTCATCTAATTTATCGCGGTCGAAATTGTAAAACTATAGAATGATTTACTCAGGAACTAGAAATTTTGTTTAAAATATTGAAACAGTTTTCTTTTGTCTTTGGCTCATTTTCTATTCAAGCATTAACAACTAATGATCAATTTACCTATACTAACGCGAGTGTATACCTTATTTGCAAGAAACTTCTGGATAATACCAAAGTTAGAGCTCATCGTCGGCGAGAAAGTATCGAGGATATGCGCTGGGAGACCGCAATATGAATTTTAAAGAGTCATGTAATAGCTGTGGTGTTTCATAACCTTAAAGGTTATGATACCGGAAATCTACTAATTTTGACGTTTTTTATTTGATTTCTGTTTGCGTTGTGATGAAATTTTGTTCTCCATGTATGCACAATTATGAATAAAAATTTTGATTGGGATTTATTACATATATTTTGTACTACATAGTTTTTGTTGGATAGCTGTTTAGGATGAGATCAAATACCTTCCAGTATGTAATAATAGTGATAATAATAAATTATTAACTAACGTTCAAAATTTCTATAAACAAAACATGGAAAACATGAAAACATGGAGAACCTTGTAAGTTTAGAGCTCTTTACCAGTTCAAAACTTTTCCGGAGCTGGTTAATATATGTATGTTAATTAATATGTAGCTTGTAAATCGCTACATAGGTTCGTTAATGGACGGATAATTAATTGATATAAACAGCGGATATATTAATATAACATATATTAATTAGGGAAACATAGACCGTGAATTGATTAGTATTAAAATAGCTTGTAGAATAAGTTCTGACACGTTAATTGTTGCAATTACTTATTGGTAGCAAAACAACAAGAATTTACACTGAGACTCGATAGAAAGGAATATGAAAAGTTGTATAAAACAGTGATTATTAATATATATATTTGTTTGTGTTTGTGTTTCAAATTTCGCGGTTTTTTAAAGAATAAATAAAACCCATAATTTTCATACACTTTCAAAAATTTTTATTGGTAATCGAAGTATCAGTTATGACATTTATATGCGAAAAATAATATCTGCCAAATGGCCTCCCCTTGCAGCTCCACAGGTATCCACTCATTTGTTAACATTTTCAATGACATTTTGACATAATTGAGGCTCTATCTCACCAATGATACGAATAATTTCATCTTTCAAAGCAGGAATTGATTGTGGATTGTTTTTATAAGTCTGACTTTTCATATAACCCCAAAGAAAATATTCTAACGGTGTCAAATCACATGATCTTGGTGGCCAATTAACATCACCGTTTCTTGAGATTACACGTCCAGGAAATTTTTCTCTCAATAAATCAATTGATTCGTATGCAAAGTGAGGTGTAGCGCCATCCTGTTGAAACCACATATCCTCTAGATCAATATTCATTTGTTAAGGACACAAATATTCGGTTATCATCCGACGATATCGATCACCATTGACAGTTACAGCTTCACCAGCAGCATTTTCAAAGAAGTAAGGTCCAATTACACCACCTGACTATAATGCACACCAAACAGTAACTCGTTTAAAGTGCATAGGTTTCTCATAAATAATTCGTTGATTTTCCTCACCCCAGATACGGCAATTTTGTTTATTAACATAGCCACCAACTTCAAAACGTGCTTCATCGGCAAACATTATTTTTTGAGAAAAATCAGCTGGTTGTTCATTGATGAAATTGACAAATGGACGACGTTTTAAATGATCTAATAGCTTCAGTTCCTGTGTTATTTGAAGCTTATATGCCTTCAGAACTAAATCCTAGTCCTAATAAAATACGCCATGTTGTGCTTCAGATGGACAATTATGTAAACCATAAAATTCACGCAATTTTCTAAAAACTCTTTTCACAGAACGCTGATTTTCATAAAATAGTTCAACGATTTGAACGCGTCGTTGTACCGTGTACGAAGCCATTTTTATAAATGTCATATATCACACTTTTTAAATGCCAATATACTCAAATTCAGTGCGCCATCTATATTTTATTTATTCTTAAAAAAATGCGCAATTTGAAACACCCTTTACATATAGGCATGAATATGAAAAGTGGAATAAAGCAGTGATTATTAATATATATATGTATATATAATAATTATAAGCTACACGTTGCCTTGCGTCAAATACATATTATAATATTTGACGCATTTTGTTTACAAGAGATAATGTTTGTTTGATAATGTGTGTGTTAAAATTAACTTCAATGTAATCTGGTACGTAGACTTCCGCGATCGTGGTCCATACTACCTTCTTCTGGGCTTCCGGGCTGGAACCGCGTCACTGGTAATAACTGCCGACGTTTTGTACCCACTCCTATGGGACATCTTCAGGGCTCATCTACTGCTACTGTTTGTTGCACTGAAACTGTTAACTTCAATGTATTTTCATTTGCCTGTGTAAAATAAAATAGAATTTATAAATGTATAATCAAGATGAATTAATATCTAAGATGCAAATTAAATTGTAACTAATCATAGGCAATTGTGTGTGTAATAAAATGTGTTAATGAATGGATACCTTGTTTTTACTTATACTTTTAACAGCTTATTTACCTACTTTTACTCTGTCTCAAGGTCTTCGATTGTACACGCTTTGATAATATATGGGTTAAGTGGAACATATAAAAAAATCGAAGTATCTACCAGCTATAGCATTTCATAAATCAAATTAAAAATAATTCAAAATTAAATTTTATATAATGCTTCACTTCTATCTTCAAACCTATAATAATATCTTCATAATCTTTCGACTTTCTTCAATATTGTTTTTATGACCATTAGCAATATTTTATATTAAAAATACTAAGTTACTTTTCGAAAGAACAAAAAAATTAACTTTATCTTATGTTTACTGTTATATCAATTTTTATTTCTGAACTTGAGTAAATAAAAGATTTCAAATTTTAAATAAACCGAATATTGTATATTAAAAAAATACAACCTTCATTTAACAATTGACATAATTTTTATATACTTTTACTTTATACAATTTAATATTATAAATCTTTGAAAATCTTTTATTTAATATTCTTAAATTTGGTCAATTATTTACAGATTTATTTAAATAGCTAATTTCTTTTTATTTGGGTACCTCTTAAATTAAATAATATTTAATGTTTCTTGATTTGTAGAAAGATTTATAGATGTCGTTCTCAGCTTTTGGTCTAGTATTGGGTTGGCAACTAAGTACTTTCGGTTTTTACTGATAGAGAGCGTTGCTTTATTTTTTGTATACCGTATGTTAGTGCTGTACTTTACCGTTTGTCGCGTGATACTAGTCACATTGAAGAAGCTTGATATTTGGGTACCTCACCAATTGAAAGAAATTCATTTAACACAAAGAATCAACTTTTGCGATATGCACCTTAGACGAAATGAAACTGACCCTTTCTTAAAAAGAATCATGAAAAATGGGTCCTGTACAGTAACATAGTTCGAAAACGATCATGGAGCAAACACGATAAACCAGCTCAAACCACATCGAAAGCTGAATTGCATCCAAAAAAGATCATGCTGTCAGTTTGGTGGGATTACAAAGGTGTTTTTTTTTGAGCTGCTTCCAAGGAACCAAACAATCAATTCTGATGTTTACTGTCAACAATTAATAAAACTGGATGAAGCAATCAAAGAAAAACGGCCAGAATTGTCAAATCGGAAAGGTGTAGTTTTCCACCAAGATAATGCAAGGCCTCACACATCTTTGGCAACTCGTGGGAAACTATTGGAGCTTGGCTGGGAAGTGATGCCACATCCCCCATACAGCCCTGATCTAGCACCATCTGATTACCATTTATTTCGAAGTTTGCAGAATTCTTTGAATGATAAAACTTTCACAAATGACGATGACCTTCACTCGCACCTGGTTCAGTTTTTTGCTGATAAGGACCAGAAATTTTATGAGCGCGGAATCATGCAGCTGAAAGAAAGATTGCAAAAGGTCATTGAGCAAAATGGAAAATATATAATTGATTAAAAACTATTCTTTGTTTAAAAAAAAAAAGTGTTTTATTTTATACTACAAAACCGAAAGTACTTAGTTGCCAACCCAATATTTTGTACGTTTTCTATTACATTTCAAAGTTATACATGTGCCCTAACAGATTTAGTCTTTGTTTACACTAATTGTGTTTACACTATTATTGTCACATTTAATTTTTATTTGTCACTGATAATAATCGTCTTTAAAATAGTTTACTCATTTTAAATAAATTTAATACCATTTATTTATTACTATTATTCTCTTGGAATAAATACTACCCTTTTAATATACTTTTTAATATCGTCGTAAGTACTTTTGTGTCATGTTTTAAAAATTGTCTACTTTATACTTGTTTCATTTGTTTTTTATTTAGATACATTATATGTGTTTACCAGGCAAAAGACTAATAGAGAATCTTCTGATTTTGAATTGAGATCGTATTTATAACACTTTGGTATAAACATTCTTCATCCAATAAAATTTTAACAATAAACAAAAAATAACGTTTCTTCTTGACTTTACTAAAGGTTAGTAAATTAAATTAATTGTAAATAATTAATATATACTTATTTTCTAATTCCTCATTTCTTTTATTGACATAAAATTAAAATTAAATATTAAAATTTACCGGTATTACCTAAATTTTTCTATCATACATCTAACTTTTCATAATATTTCTTATAATAATAATAATTTATTATTAATTATTTGCATTTACAACTTTTAAGATAACTTTTTTTACAATCTTATCCCTTTTATTACTCTGATTGAATTGTATTTCTTACCCATATAAACCCATTGTAAATGTTCAATTTCTTGAATTTCCCTAATAGATGAACTTGTATTAATCTCTAAATATTCTTTTCTATTAAGTTGATAAATTTTACATATTCTTGCTGTGATTATTTCGAAATTTATTGTATTATCTAAAATCTTCTGATTTCTTTCCGATCTCTACTTCTATTCAATATTAGTTTAACTTGTATTAATTGAAATTTATATTATTTTAAGTTTAATGTGTACTATGAATAATTTAACAAGCACTTATTTTCAATGGTTATCAATACTATCCAATAATATAAGGTTTTTACTTTAAATAAAGTTCTTGAATATTTTGAACACAATAAATATATTTTAATAAATTAAACGAATATAAATATCAATATTAATTAACAAAATTTATGTTGCTATTATTTATGCAACCTTTATTACCTAAATATTTTCTTTAAAAAAAAAAAAAACTTACTGTATATAACAGAATGCATTCATGTTAATGTATTTTAATGATTTTCTTATTTCTTTTCAAATAATTCTCTTTAGACTTTTGATATCAAATTATTTATTAAATTAACTATACCTTTATATTATAATATTAATAAATACTAATTAAATAAATTCCATCCTTTTCCTTTCTATCGTTGTTCCTTGTCCCTTATACGTCCTTCATCGATACATCCATTATTTGCAATCAGTCTTTACCATTTTATTTTGGCTGACGCATTTTTTTACCAAGATTTAAAAGTTTATTATATTTTTTTACTACTTATATTGTTCACTTCACCAATACTGTTTGGTAACTATTTACAATTATATTTTTCGTTCTTTCATGGCACTTTAATAATTATTTCATAAGATTTACAAGTTTGTCTGACAAAATTTTAGCTAACTATTTGTACATTTTTTTATATGATAGATTTAATTTGTAAGAATAGGACACTAAGGTAATTTCTGTGTATAGCTTAAAAAAAGCATATTCATTTTCTAATCCAAAAAGGAATTAAAGTACTTTTTAATTAACACATAATATAAAAAGTATAGGTAGCAATTGTTATTTGAAATTGTATCCAGAAGATATATCATTTTATGAGTTTTTGTTTTTTCCTTTATATACGAAAACGAACGGAAAATCAGGAGATTCTGCATAATTCACTTGTAGGGTAAACATGTTGACAGTTACCAATAAAACAAACAATTGAAGAATAATGGATCAAATGGTGAAAATTTAAAGATTATATTGATACAAATAACTTACCTATAATAATTATATAGGTCAATAATTGTTGCCATAAAAGGACGCAAGATATAATTTAAATAATTGTATAAACAGTATTTGTGCAGTGAACAATATAAACACTGTTAGAAGAATATAATAAACTTTAAAATATTGGTGAAATGAATAACCGAAGATAACAGAAGTGAACGATTTGCATATCGATTGATAAAGGACGAACAACGGGATAGGAAAGAAAAGGATGGAATATAAAGACAGATCATTTAGTATGTAAAAAAATTGTTCGTTAATGTAGTTTATTTATTTTGTTTACCAACATTATAATATAGAAATATGGATAGTATAATTTATATTTTGATTAGAAAGTCAATTAAAATTAAAAAAAATATTTAATATTAATTAAAAATAATGCATTCCATAATATCAAGCCAATTAAAAAAAAATAAAATTTTTTTAAATTTTGTTAATTCATTTTGATGTTATGTATTTATTTTATTAAAAGTCATATTTATTGTGTTTAAAATATCAATTTATCAAACCTAGGTAATAGTAAGATAATGAGAGTTTATGGTGGATATGAATGCATAAGTGAACCTGATGCCGACTGTCGAGCGAAAATATATGTTTTTAACACTGGAACTTCGCCTGTTTTAAATTTATATGGACACCCTCCACAAGAATTTGTAGTTTGGTATCCACCACATAACTGTCCTGAATTGGATTATAATAAAGATATTGCAGATATATTATATACAGATATCGAGAATAATTTGTACAATTAAAATTTGAAATGTTCATATTCTACAATTATGTAATATTGGAAATAAAAAAGGTATTAAATAACATTTGTTTCATTTATAAGCTAATCTATATTTAAAGTATTTATAGAAAAGGTGATAATAATATTGCAATATATTTTGTTTAATTTTAGACGAACACCATTCACTGAATATCATGTATTATTCTCTGGGGAGGGGCAGTTTACGGTTAATTATTGTTCTTAAAAATAAAAAAGTGCAGTATACGGGGTCGTCACTTAAGTTTTGAATATAAAACTGAAATAAAGCAGTGGATAGTTTTCAAAGACTTCATTGATTTTCGAAATATTTTCCACGAAGATTAATGTACTTTTGCATTCGCTCGAACTAATTCTGGAAGCAGTTGTTCCACTCCTTTGTTGGTACAACCAAAATTGCGTTTTTGAAGGCATCGACTGCTCCTTCTGACGACTTGAACCTTTGACAATGCAGTTCGTTCTTGATTGTCGAAAAGGTAAAGAAATCGTTGGGACGTTGGGACTTTTGCGTACTGTGTGCAAACTTGCATTGCCATGATTCGTCGTTCGGGGTTGGTTTTTCAAAGTTCAGCGATGACTCGCGGCAAATAAATGGTTGTATACCAATCGGCAGTGACAGTTCTTTGATCTTGAAGAGCAACTGTTGCTACATAAGCTGCTTTCGAGACAAATGTCGCGACCATATTTGTGGACGCACTTCGCACAGTCAACAGATGCGGTATCCAACGGGAAACTAATTTTTTTTACACACAATTCTTTATGCAAAATTTATTGAATCGAGGTCTGAAATACCCAATAATGTTTCAGTCTGGCGATATGTCACATGATGTTGATGATCTTGTGCACAGCATTGACGTTTTCCTGAGTGCCGTTTTTTGTGAACCTGCTCTTCGATCGTCGCTAAGACTGCTCCGTCCACGTTTGAATTCTCTATACCAACGAGAAATTGTTCACTGAAACCATCTCGGCAAAGTATTGTTGAGATAATTGTCTTCGGAAATTCTAAAAAATTATTCCACGAAAATGTTCTTAATTTAATTCCATTTTTCAATTAACTTATCAACTTTGATAGTTCATTGTGGCTACAATATACACGTTAACTAAAAATGGAGATTAATTTTTAGTACTGATATTTGATTAGTGGCGCCCTCTATGTCCCACTATGCAAAACTTTTGCAGACATCCCACGTATATGTTAATTTGCGTATATATGGTTATTTGAATTTAATATTTTGTTTAATAATTATATTAAATTAGAATTATGATTTATATACTTACTTTATTTAATACTTGTTTTAACTTGGCTAGCTCAGAAATTAAACAAAAGAAGCGATGATGTCTACAAAGGTGGTGTTTGACTTAAGCTCCAGAGTAGGTAAGAATATAACAATGACTTTTGTACATATATTTGATTTCAAATCAATCCTTATTTATTCAGTTATTATATCCATATAAATGTCACTATGTGAAATATTTTTCATGTTATCGTAACTTCCACAATATTGATGCAATTAAAATTTTTTATAAGCATTAATTCAATGAACTTTGACTAACTGATTTAAACAAGCTTACTTTAATTATTTAATCTGCCTTCGTTATGTAAAAGTTTGTTTTTTCTTTATTATTATTATTTAGAATTCTAATATCCTCTTTAAATAAAATTCTTTGATATTTTAAACACAATAACTATATTGTCTTTTAAGAAAATAAACAAATATATAACATCAAAATGAATTAACAAAATTTCTTTTGCTGAATATGATTTATGCAATACTTTTTACGTGAAACACTTTTTTTTAAATTTGCTTGATATTATGGAATGCATCCTTTTTAATTAATATTAATGATTTTTTTTATGTTAATTGCTTTTCTTTAAGCCTTTTTTATCAAAATATAAATTATACTAGCCATATTTCTATATTATAAAATTAATACAATTAAGCACAAAACAAATAAACTACATTAGCGATCAATTTCTTTTACATACTAAATGATCCATCTTTTGGTCTTTGAAATGCCAAATAATGCTTCAATCTGGTAATATGTCACATGTCGATCTTCGTTGATGATGTTGCGTACAGCATCGACGTTTTCCTGAGTGACTGCCGTTTTTGGTGAACCTGCTCTTGTATCGTTGCTAAATCTAATCCGTCCACGTTCGAATTCTTCATACCAACTTATTGAGATAGTTGTCTTCGAAGAGTTAAAAATTATTCCACGAAAATGTTTCCGGTTTAATTCCATTTTTCAACTTTTCAACTTTTATAGTTCGTTGTAGCTACAACACTACACGTATCGCACTGGAAGTTTAGATTTAGGTTAATTAAAGACATTTGATTAGTGGCGCCCTCTATGTCCCGCTATGCAAAATTTTAAAGATATCCCACGTAATTAAACTGGTGATTCTAATAGGACATGTCTGAATACGATATGGATTATATGGAGAGAGTATTTGATGCGGTTAAGTTTGTGTGTGAAAATCATGATGATGCAACTTTAAATGAATAAATACCATTAGAATTACTTAAAACAAAGATTAAACCATTATTGATAGAGAAATTCTGGCATCTGATTCCGTCTGAGAGACAGATTGAATTAAAACAAAATTTACTATGTACAATAATGGTGAAGACCAAATAGGTGAGCCTCCACCAACTATTCAGCTTGCAAAAAAGGAAGGTTGTAGCCTAATATTTTGACTCTTTTATACTCCCAAAAATTTAACATGTTCTTTTTAGACTGAAGTACTTTTTCCACTAAATAAATGTCTTTATGTTTTACTCTCTATAGTTCCGGTTCATAAAAACTGCCTCCTATCGTATACATATTGGTATGGTATAAAATATATTGACTGTTCAAGATGGTGGTTTTTTAAAGTAACGTAAATTCAGTACCATGGTTAATTGAAAGTGGTCATAAATAAATAGAAATAATTATATATATATATATATATATATATATATATATATATATATATACAGTTTGCAAACTCATGACGTCAGCACTAAAATAAAATATATACATATATATTTATATAGTATGCCAATGAATATGGTGACTATTTAAGACAGTATCTTTTAAAATAATGTACATTAAATATGGTAGATGAATATATTAACGTGATCACTCTGTCAAAGAAACACAAATTTCAGAATGATAATAGTTATCATAAAATACAGCGTGTTTCAAAAAGAATATACGTATTACAAAGTATTATCTTCTCCAAACTATCGATAGCTGCGTCTCGACTCAGCTATTGGAGAAACGAATACATAGTCTAGTTTATTTAATAGTCGCTAGATGTCAGTTGTCTTCTGTTTTTCTTGGTAACCGTCATATGTTTAAAATGGCTACTCCGCAGTAGAAATCATTTTCTGTTCTCGATTTTGCGAAGTGCAATTCCGTGATTACAGTGCATTCAGGTTGAGCTACGAGGGAACGTTTTTATATTCGCGGAATGAGCGGGTTGTAGAGGGGTGAGTAGGCGCATTGGGGGCGTGGCCTGTGCAGCGACTCATGATTAGTATAAATACGAAGTTTCATTGTTATTAGACAGTTAGTCTTTGAGCTATCGTCAACCAAGTAACATAATCAGGAGTGAAAAGTGAAATATGGAAAAAATCGAATATCGTGCCGTTATAAAGCTCCTTACCAGGCAAGGAAAATCAGTCGCGACCATAATGAATGAGATGTCATTGGTTTACGGCGACTCTTGTCCAGGAAAAACCATGGTGTACAAGGAAGGGAATCCCTTGAAGACGACCCGAGGCTGGGCAGGAGCATTGAGGTGACCACGCCAGCACTTATCCAAAAAGTTGAACAAATTGTACTCGAAGATGCTCGACTAAAGAAGAAACAACTCGCAGAAATGGTTGGAGTATCCGATACAATTTTTAAAATCCTACACGATCATCTCGGCATGTCTAAGGTCAGCGCAAGATGGGTGCCGAGAATGCTCACGCCGCCGCAAAAACAACAGCGCGTAGAGTGTTCGCGTGCATTTTTGGACCTCTGTAATGAAGACAAGGATGGTGTATTGAGTGGAATTGTTACTGGAGACGAAACTTGGGTTCATCATTATGAACCTGAGTCCAAACAAGACTCCATGCAGTGGCATAAAAAGGGCACAGCACCTCCCAAGAAATTTAAAGTGTCACAATCAGCTGGGAAACTCATGGCAACGGTATTTTGGGACTCGGAACGAATATTGTTGATTGATTATAAAGACAAAGGTGTTTCTATAACCGGAGAATATTACGCTTCAATATTAGAGCGACTAAAAGAAGCCATTAAAGAGAAAAGATGGGAAAAATTGACAAAAGGTGTTCTTCTTTTGCACGACAACGCGCCCGTCCACAAGAGCCGCGTTGCGTTAGCTGCCCTGCATAAGGTGGGCTTCGAAATTGTGAATCACCCACCCTACAGCCCAGACCTGACCCCGAGTGATTATTACCTGTTTCCGAAAATGAAAAAAGAGCTGCGGGGTAAAACATTTACTGCCGATGATGAAGTCAAGGAGGCAGTTTCGGCGTATTTTGCAGATAAAGAGAAATCATTTTTTTACGAGGGTATAAATAAATTAATTGAAAGATGTGAAAAATGTATCCGTCTTGCAGGTGAATATATTGAAAAAGAAAAATAATTTGGTTTTTTTATTTGCACCCCTTGTCCCCCATTCCGCGAATATAAAAACGCTCCCTCGTATAATGGCGTGGCACCCAACGTGTGGACAGCTTTATCATGCCTAAATCTTGATTTAACATGTGACAAACACGCTCTGTGGACATATTCATAGCCTTTGCTATCTCTCTCATTTTAATTCAACGGTCGTCTAGCACCAATTGGTGAACTTTAGCGATGTTATCGTCAGTAGTTACAGTTTTTGGACATTCCGAATGTTCATCGTCTCCCAAACTCTTACAGTCACGTTTAAATTCAGCTGCCCAAAATTTCATTGTGGTAAATGCAGAGTTCCCGTACACAGGGTCGAACTCATCTTTGATTTGCGTAGGCGTATATATTTTTAAAAAAAATATTTAATGACAGCTCGATACTCGACACTCACATCGACTTACTCAAACGATTGTCAAATAACAACTGCGCGTCTAAAATGACCGAAACTGTGGTGAGTACCTAACAATAGATACACAACTACATTCCCTAGCTTTTACTGATGAGTGCTGCCATCTTCACGTTGAGATTGGAAACTTTTCAGATCACTCTCGTATATGTTAGAACAATAAGACCTGTGTCAGGCATAGGTATTGGTAAAACACGGTAGATATACTGCCTATTAATGCACATATTCAGATAGAAATAAGAATCCTTACCTTACTTTGTTTAATAGAAAAGAATATTAAACAATCAAGTACTTCTTATTTGTGATTGCATTAGAACTACCTTAATTTTTACTTTGATGTGTACTTATGTTAACTCGCGAAATGCTGAATGAAAATAATAATTATAAAAATGTTAATTGCAATTCAGACACATTACATAATTCTATTTAGATATTTTAATAAATACAATCAAATTAGTTCTTTAAACTATGTAATATATTAGTATCAAAGCATGTATATAAATAGAGATATAAACCACGTTATTATACATGAAAAATTGACAGTATTACTTATCTCTAATTTAAAGCTGAATTCGTACTTGTTTATATTTTTATTACTCTCGTTACAAAAATTTAAAACTTTCTAAATGTATTTACTTAAATCCTTTAGATTTTATTATCACTCTAATAGTTTATTTGTGGTAAATAATATACAATATTTATGTTTGACCTTTATCAATGTCATTTATTACATTTATTACACATATCTGAGAACGATGCAAATTTTCACGATCTTATATATATACATATGTTATATATGTATCGACAAAAGGAAAACAAAATATAAATACATTAAAAAACAAGAAAGTCGTTTTGAGATGCCTAAATTAATATAATGTATCGTAATTCCTTTTTGAATATAAAATGGAATATGATATCAAATTCTTTGAATTTTAATTAATAGGTACCCAAGTTTCATGTTTTAAATCCCTTGAATAAAACATCTAGAAATTTACTTTCGACTTGTTAAAATTCAATTTGAATTCTCAAAATATCTTATATTAAAACATATTACTCTCTAGTATCAATTCCGATTTCATTATAGGACTTCTATCTTTATGCAATTTATTTAATTGGAGTTACGCCTTTTATTAAATTCATTTACCTCTTTTAAATCAATTCATCTTAATAATAATAATACTCATTACATTTGAGTTTCTGTACACAAATGTTTTACTTTTTTTGAACCGGTCGATAAATTTTACGATAATATTTACTTATTGGCAACATATTATTGTGTCTATGAATTTATTCTAAATACAAGTTTTTTTAGGCTCGTGGATTCTATGTGTTATCATACATGAAGATACAATAAGTTACTTCAACAATAACAAATACTTACAAAATATATGCCTAACCCATTTGTGGTCTAACTTTTTGTATTTTGAATTTAAGATATTTCAAATATATATGTATCTATGAAAATATTATCAAATATGATTATTATTGTGTTTAATTGTAAGTACTTAGGATTAAATTTTAGTGCAATACATAATTGTACACATTCGATATTGAATTTTTTAACGATTTTCACTATTCATACATGATTAAATTAGTGATTACAGTAACTGATATTTCTCCTTGTTTTAGCACATGACAATATATATATATATATATATATATATATATATATAAAGGTTTAGACCTGCATTAGTTTAGAAATTACAGGAATTGCAATAAATATATTATATACCTGGCTTAATCCCTCTATAGGCAATCATTACAGCACTTATTACATATATGTATTAAAATAATTATGTTTAAAATTATAGGAATTGCAATAAATTTATTACCTGTCTTAATCCCTCTACAGGCAATAAAATTAATCTTATTCTAAAAATTTTAAGAAGTGCTGATGTCCATTGTAAAGAAATAAATTTTCATTTAAATTTACTGTTGTGGATGTATATTACCGTCCGTGTCTATTGTTAAGAATGTCCTTTGGTGAGAGATATTGTTATATAGCAAATAATATACTGACGGTCGGTGTATCAGAAGCTGTCCATTGGTTAGAGATGTCCATTGTCGGGAGATGTCCGTTAAGGGTGAATATACTGTATATATATATATATATATATATATATATATATATATATATAAATACAGTTAGTACTATTAAAAAATTTATTGATAGCCATTTTGATGACATCATGTGACGCCAGCGAATAATGTCATCGGCGATGGCGGAATGCCCAGACCGGCCAAACCCTTCTACTTTAGGCCATATATTATATCTTGATACAACTACTTTTAAATTGTTCGAAAACACCATCGCAAACCATCTATTTTCAAATATTAATACTCATTTTTATCTTGAAATTAGTTCATATATTTTCAACACGGAAATAATTTTCATCGGAAATATTGTGATCGTTTAGCTGATTAAAAGGAATTTGATTTTTTTTTGTCACAATAATAATTTCAATTGGAAATCGGATAGATTGGAAAATTTTAAACAAAGTTCGGGGTATTTAGTCAAATATGCTGACAATATATTTAGTCCTAATGCCAAGAATTAGAATGTGACGATAAATTTATACATGGCAAAACATGTATTCATCTAAATGTTTAGTAAATAAAATATATATCTTATTTAATGGTAATACATTAACAGGTCCAATCATTTCCTGTGCTAAATTCTTGATTATAAAATGTAAATTATAGCCGTTAAGGTAGTGAAACACCACAGGTTTCATGTCACTCCCTTTAAAATATTTATCGCAGTCTTCATACGTATGTCCTGTTAAGTAACAATGATCTCTGACTTTGGCATTACCCAGGAGTTTTTCTCAAATGGTCTAGAAGGCAAAGGGAAAAACAGTTTCCAAGTATTCAGCAAAATTTTAACCGCGATAACTTCAATAATGAGTCATCATATGGACACTCAACGTGATATCCAAAACTGCATAACCAGTACTGCAGGGTTGATGTTCTTGGTATTTGTAGTTATCAGGGCGAACTAGTTGCAGATACCCAGGGTGGATGTAGATGATAAATAAGATAACATTATTTTGAAAATTTTTAAGATTAATGGACTTATTTTCTTAAGTTGATAGTTAGTTTTGTAGTTATTCATTTGTATAAAATCTTCGTAATGTTCTTGACATAAATAGTGAACGCAGCGATCACAAAGAAAATTTTCGTTTTATGCGCTGATACTTAAGATGATAACGAAGTTTAAATACTCTTGAATTGGTAGCAGATTAACATATTTATTCTGATAGATTATTAAAACTTTTAATATTTCTTCAGGGTGGAGACATTTATGGATGCAGTATTTGTTGTTTCTTCAAAGTGCACGATTATTGTCATCGAAAAGTAACCTCCAGTTATGTTTAAAATTGCTGCTGGTTCTGAGTATTTTGTTGGCTTTTCAGCATTTTTTCCTAGATGATATATAGCTGATAGTACTACTCACACGAAACATTTGTTGTCATTATTTTTAACATTGACACAAGCTGGTAATTCAATATGTGAGGATCTTCATCAGCAAAATATATTTGTTAATATTTATCTGTAGGTTAACAATTCCTGACAAAATCTTGTCGCTCTCGACATCCTCCTTTTTAAATAAAATACACTCCTGAATATTATTTATAAACTATTATTGTAGCTTGATCTAATAAATTGACATATTTTTCATATTAGAATATTTCAGCTCATTAATATCATGTGAAGTCTTCTACAATACTAATTTACCACAAAACACGTCGTTTTGAAAGTTTTTCTTTTTTCAACACGTTTGAAACAGTTCTATAAAATATAACAGTAGCATCTTCTAAAAATGATTTCGAATAAGTATGCTTCAAATATATTATAATAGCGAGAATGACATTTACTGGGGAACAAACAGTTTTTTCATTGGTATTGGGGATTTTCGTAGCGACATTCAGTATAAAAAAGATAATAGAATTATATATCGCTATATTTCCAAACAATATTGTATGGGTTAATACATTCCACCAACATACTGTTGAACATTTTCTTAATTGCAGATGTGTTTGTAAAGGAAAATCTCCAGGTAGACTTCAAATTGTAACTGACAGTTACAAAATATATTAGAGGGCAAGGGATGCTAATGTCCAAATAAATTTATTCAAAGTCTGTCTCAGAAAACAGGTACTGGTCACTTTATCGCTCGAGTAGTATCAAATGTATAAAGTTTCTTTTTTGCAGAATTACATAGAAGTCGTTACACAGTAGAACAAGAATACACTTTCACCCATATAAAACAAGAATGATTCGGCAGTTCCTTCCATAATATTGACAGTGGTTTCTTAATACCATTAACAATGACAATATTGAACAAGACCTTCTTCTCAGATGAAGATTAAGATAGAAGAGGAGAGGAAGAGTACATATCTGCTTTGAAAACACAATTTATAATTATTAATAATTATTTTATCTGAAAAAACATATTCATCTAATTAGAAAAATTTCTGTTTAAATTTACCATTTAATTTATCCCAAATGTTGCACATTATGTTAAATATAAATAGAATCAATTAAAAATAGTAAATAAAATTAATGTAAATATGCATTAATTTTTCTATGATATACCATAATCTGCGACACCCATAAGCACCACTGACAAATCCTAAATAGATGCGAAGTAGAAATATTTTAATACTAATTTCACGTGTCGTTAAGTGTACCAACGATTTTGCCATTTTTGACTGCACTGATACATGAGCAAGGCTATCTGTACATATATACACAGCAGTATATATGCAACAGTTAACGACAGATATTGGATAGATCATCTATCAGAAACGTATTTAATATAAAATAAAATTACAAAATTCAAAAAAAATCTAAACCTAACAAATATACATATTAAAAAATTTTACAAAAGTCCGAAAGAAATTACATTTCCTTTTATCACACTCACCTTTTAGATTCATTTCCAAAATGCATTTCGATAATAAATTCCAATGAATTAGTCATTACAGACAATACAACATAATTAGAATGGAAATTATTATAATTTAAATATGTACAGAAGAACTTTTAAGTTGGTAGGCGTTGCTTAATATCCACAATTAATAAATATTTTGTAATAATGACACCACATACTTAAACGGTCGTTTGGTTTTTAGATGGAAAAGAAGAGAGAACTATCAAAGAATTATTTAGTGATAAGTTCCATTAATAAAACTAGATACCAAGAGGATTGCGTTATACATATATGTATATACTCGAACGAAGGCTCTCGCGGTTGTAAGTATGAGTAATATATTCTCGGGCTCTCCGCGACGTTGGACAGAAGTTCTCGAAACAATAGGCGTCTCGACGTTTCGATGACATCTTAATCATTTTTGTCAGGAGTTGTTTCGTAGTGAAGCATCAACCTGAAACTGAATTTCAGGTTGACACGGAGAGTCCAAGAATACATTATTCATATATGTATATATATATATATATATATATATATATATATATATATATATACTATTTATTAATATTCAATCTTGATATTTCAATTACAATGATATTTCGACGTATGATATGCCTTTATCAAATTAAATTGTAACAATATTTTTAAGTTATTTTAAAGTATAAAAACCCTGAAATTTTATATGCATAGATATGAATCGTAATTTCTAGTGTTATTTCGCATTGTAAATTGAATAGCTTAGTACTGAAAAAGGCCTTGGTCCTCATACTACTTTGGTAACACCGCTTTCATCTTCTTCATTAGATTCTTATTATTGTAATAGTTATAAGACCGGTTTACAAAACATGAAGCTGCCAATAGGGACTGCTCTATAAAAAAAGAAAAAAAATTTAAATCATAGATATGTACCTTGTAAATTAAAATATTCTAAACTAATACATTACATTCATTCTATTTTACTACTAATAGATGATCCATAAATTCTTAATGCCTTTGAATATATATATATAGCAAAACCGACTTAATAAATGTTGTAAACGCAATGTCATACAAAAGGCAATTAATAATAATAATAACAATCCATACCTTCACATCCCCCAATAGCGTAACGACAATTACAGGAGCTTTTGCAGACCAGAGTTATTATTACGCCCGCGTTCATGGTGAGACTTAAAACTTTAGTCTATCAGCATTCTCTTACAAGGAAATGAGAAACCACGAAAAACTTTCCCGGAGAGCAGGCCATATGATTAGAAACAGAAACTTCAGCATGATAAGCCAGTGACTTGTCACTGAACTATTAGTTGGCTAATCAGCTGATAATTACATAGTACATAAATTTTTCATTTAAATTAGATTATTTATTTGAATTTCGTTTTTCGCCATGCAATTTTACATAGAACGTTCACTCGGTATAATAACGCATTTAAACACATTAATTTATACATATTAATATATATATTTTGAGATAACATTTTTATTATTTATATAAAACATTTGTGATTTAATCTGGTACGTAGACTTCCGCAGTCGTGGTCCACTACTACTGTCTGTCGCAATAAAACTCCTCAGTTTCAATACGACAGACAGTAGCTGTAGTTGAGCCCTGAAGATGCCCCATACGAGTGGGTACGAAACGTCGGCAGTTATACCAGTGACGCGGTTTATATTATTTACTTTTATCGTATGTATATATTTATTTTTCTAACTTTGAAATACTTTTCTTATAAATTTTAGAATTATATGAGATATGCTTCTTCGCAAGCATAAATTGCTAATGTGTATTGTTTTATTTAGTTGGTCTTATTTATAGGAAAATGCACTGCAAACAGAACTAATCGAACGAATCTGGATTTTGAAATTCCTTTAATGAATTCTTTTTTCAAAATTCCATTTTTAAACTAAGAAAGAGTAATTATTTTTCACTTTTCTGCCCTCAATTTAGTAGGTAATCTGACTTTTCTTTTAATATTTATTAAAAAAATGTTTTTAGGTTTCTTACTTGACTGACCTAAAATGATCCTTTTAATGGTTAAAACTTTTGAAAGTAATTTTACCAAAATATTTTATTTAAAATATTGATGTACGTCTTCTAGCTTCCATACAATGTTATCTGGCAAAAAATTTTCTAAATAACAAATATACCTAACATATATCATAATAGATTACCTTGATTTACTAACTTTCTTCGCAAAATCTTCCATGTATCATCCTACTAATAAATAATGTAATTACATCTGTATCTAATCTTCCTTTTTCCAACAATTTTAATTGTGAAAACATTTTTATATGCAATTTTTGTTTTTCCGTTCGAACATCTTAGCCTATTATCCTTCGTTTAAATTTCCACAAATCTAAATTATGTTTTTAAAAGATAATACTATATTGATCTCTTTAGATGTATTCTATATGGAAAACTCTATTGCATATCTTATGATACAGTCAACTCATCAACAAGAGTCTTATAATTAAGTGACAATATACATCGGTCAGGAATTCACGGATAATCGTCAGGTAAAACGATTCTATGATTAATTCTCAGTCGACAGTCCTAATACCGAACGTTGTATTGTCAGTCATTAAGGCACGCGAGGAAATCAATGTTGGAAATGAGCAACAAACAATATTTAGATTTTCTGTGTGTTTTACTGTCACATGAAATTATACAACACTACGTTGGCGTAGTTAATGGTTTTGTGCCAATATTTTGCTTTATTAGTTTAACGATCATTTTTGTGATATCCCAAGCTTTGGTTAGGCATCCTAAGCCTTAAAATTGTAGGACCAATATATCTTCCGATAATAAATATGTAAATGTGAAAGAGGAAGTAGTGGATAATGCTTTATTAAATGTCAGCCAATGGATCAGGCGGAATGGACCAATGTCATCGCCTGCAAGGTTACCAGATATGAATTCCCTTGGGTTTTTTGAAGAAAAACGTTTTTGCGACGCCTCCAGTCAGTGAATAAGAAGTCATAAATAGAATTAACGCCACAATACAACTAATTACCCGAAATATGTTGCAATGCGTCCTAAGTTCAATTCCACAAAGGCTACAACTTCTTCAAATGTTTCAGCATTTACATTATCATTATTATTGTTATTTTCATTAGATTTAAATAGAACTCGATAGTTTTACACCATTTTGCTAAATCTACACTTCTTTCAAGCAATTCGTATGACTTAACTAATAATACAATATTTATGTATTAGGATTGTCGACTCAGAATTAGCCATAGAATCGTCCTACCTGACGATTATCCGTGAATTTTTGACCATCCTGTATAAACACTATAACGTAACTAATACTACTATGATGAAACTTAAACAATGTGCAAGTATTATTAACATTTTATTTAATAATGCAATTTTTAACTCTACATTTTATATCATTGATAAGTTTAGATATTTAAATTTACGCTTTCAAAAAAATTTTCTTTTCATAATAAATAAATAAATGTTTCACCACATGACAATATATATATATATTGTCTTATTTGATAATATTTTTAATTATATATTAGGTGCGCAACTAAGTTCTCGCTGTTTTTCTGATGAAAATGCAACTTTATTGTGAAAAAATATTTACAAACGAATCATTCAAAATATTGCCCATTGTTAGCGACAACTTTTTCCCATCTTTCTGACAGAGCTCGAATAGCGTCATGGTAAAAGTGTTCGTCTTTTGGGGCTATCCACGAATCAAGCCATTTTGAGATGTCTTCATATGAGCGGAACTGCTGATTAGCCAGACCATGTGCCATCGAACGGAACAAATAGTAATCGGACGGCGCAATAACTGGGGAATATGGCGGGTGGGATAGGACCTTCCATTTGAGCGTTTCTAAGTAGGTTTTAACGAGTTTAGCAACGTGAGGCCGAGCGTTGTCATGCTGTAGAATCACTTTTTCGTGCCTCTGCTCGTATTGTGGCCGCTTTTCGCGCAGTGCTCAGCTCAATCGCATCAATTGAGTTCGATACCGTTCCCCAGTGATGGTTTCGTTCGGTTGCAACAGCTCATAATAAATAACACCGCCCTGGTCCCACCAAATACACAGCAAAACCTTCGCGGCGTGAATATTCGGCCGAACCGACGACGTAGAAGCATGACCGGGTAATCCTCATGATTTTGTTCTCTTTGAGTTGGTGTAATTAATCCATTTTTTATCACCCGTAACGATGCGATGAAGAAAACCCTTCCTTTTTTGCCACTGGAACAGTTGTTCACAGGGGAAAAAACGACGCTCAACGTCTCTTGGCTTCAAATCATAAGGAACCCAAGTTCCTTGCTTTTGAATCATTCCCAACGCATGCAATCGCTGGGAAATGGCTTGGCGGGTAACTCCTAATGCTGAAGCAAGCTCTTTTTGCGTTTAGCACGGATCCTCATCGAGCAATGCCTCCAATTTAGCGTCTTCGAAGGTTTTTGGTCTTCCTTCACGCGAACGGTCGTCAACATCGAAATCACTTTTTGGAGTTCTCGATGCGCTTCAGCCGCCGTTTTCTTCGAATGAAAGAAGAAAAGCAACACTTCCCGCAAATAACGATTATTTGGCACAAAATCAGACAACCACACAACCAAAAGTATATGACGCAAAAACAAAATCACTAATGTGTCAAAGTGGGTTTGTTTACCATATGTCTAAGCTTGGTTCATGACGTTTTGGTTATGTCACAATCGACCAGCACTTACTACTGGAGCCATCTCTTGAAAAACAGCGAGAACTTAGTTGCGCACCTAATATATATATATATATATTTATATATATATGAAATTTCTGAAATTCAAAACACTTAAACCACATACAAGTTAGGGATATATTTTATAACTATTTATAATTGTTGAATTAATTTAATGTATCCTTGTCTATAATCACACATAAAATCCGTGAGCATAAAGAAATACATATTTAGAATTCATATACATATACGATAATAATATGTTATTGTTAGTAAATAGGTCATCGTAAAATTTATCGACTAATTGGAATAAAGTATATTTTTGTACAGGAATTCAAATGTAAGTTTCAAAATCATTTAAGGAGAGTATTGTTATTGGGATGAATTGAATTTAGAAAAGTAAGTGAAGCTAATGAAAGGTGTAATTCAAATCAAACAAATAGGATATCAGTTATTTGTGTAATATATTTATTTTTGAGGATGTTTCAAAACTAACATTTTCCATAAACATGGAAGTCCTATAATGAAATGAAAGCGGTAAACTATATTATAACGCTTTAATATAATATATCAAAATTAAAATTTTAGATATTTTATTTGAATGATTTAAAACATAAAACTTGGGTACCTTTTTAATTAAATTTCTGAGAATCCGAATACTGTATCCAAATTCTTATTCAAAGTTGAAGATTTGATGATCGCTTCGTTTTTGTCGAAATATGTATATATCAGTGAAAAGATAATCTGAATCATTGCTAGGTAAGTGCTTGTTATATAACGATGCTGAAAATGTAAAGAAAATCAAAGTATTAATTTGTCAACAAAACTTTAAAAAAATAATAAGTGTCATTGAGAAAGGTCAAACAATAATAAATTCCAGTAGATCTGAGTGAATATGTTCAAAACAATTACTAGTGTTTAAGAAACAGTGTTAAAGAAAATATATAAACTTTTAAAACCAGTGATATAACAGACACATAATTCATGTATACGTAAAAAGTTTATGTTGGAAACGTAATTGTTGGAAGGGAATTATTTGAAGACGAACACTATTAAAGCAATGGATAAACGGGATGAAAAGGAAGATAAACTTTTTTGATGTACAAAGCTATGTTAATAATTATGTTAAAGTTGTAGTAAACTTCTTCCTAATATTATGTTTGTTGTTTGATAAACGTATTAAATTTTATTTAATTTAAAGTTGCTTACGATGTCATGTTTTTTAAGATTTCTAAAGGCCTATATTCAGTTCAGTTTAAATATAGTTTTATATTAACATAATTTGATTCTACACAGTCTGTTGCAGAGAAAACGGAACTTTTTAAATTAGTAATTCTTTGTGATGCCATCTATTAAAAAAATTTGCGTCGCTAAGGTAAATCTTTTACCAATGTTATGTCAAAATTGGTATTGGTCGAAAAATGAATTTTGAACAAAGAACAGCAAATGTTCTGTTTTAAACTCCGTAAATCATTTACTGAAACGCTTAATTTGATGAAACAAGTAATCTTGGTGCAAAAAAATTTGTTGTTCCGGAAAGTAACATCGAACTTGTGCGTGAATTTATCAGAAATGAGCTGAAATCCTCATTGCGATTCGTGGGGATAGAATTAAGTATTTCCAAAGATTCAGTTCCTCGCATTTGGAACTGAGAAATATTTGTACAAGGTTTCTACCACACGAGCTAACTGAATTCCACATTGTACAGACTTGATTAAAGACTCAAAAATGGAAAAAAAATTCAGGTATTCTATTGTAACTGGCAATAAGACGTGGTGTTTTCAATACGATTCAGAGTCCAAGTGTTAAAACTCTGAACGTAAGTTTCTAAGCAAAGAAAGACCGAAAAAAAGTCGTTGGAGAAGTCAAAAGTGAAGAGAATGTTGATTTGTTTTTATGAATCGAAAGGCGTAATGCACAAAGAGTTTATACCAACAAGTCAAATAGTCAATGCTGTATATTATCTTAGTGTTATGAAGCGTCTTTTGGCGCGCATTCGTCGTGTGCGTCCTCAATATCGTGAAAATGGTAGCTGGCGTTTATAACATAATAATGCACCATCTCATCGCTCGACGCTGATCGCTGATTTTCTAACTGTAAATGGCATTTTAACCATCAACCATTCGCCGTATTCACCGGATTTGGTCCCCTGTGATTTCTATCTATTCTCCAATCTACATTTGCCGATGAAAGGACAGCGTTGTGCCAACGTCGAAGCCATTAAAAAGGCGCCAATAGCGATCTTGAAGGATACTCTAAATATGAACTTAAAAATTCATTTGATATGTTAATTGACCTTGCAAAACGTATTGAAGCTGAAGGCGACTACTTTGTATAAAATAAATAAATTTCGCCAAAAGTTTTTGTTTGTATTTTAAAAAAGTTCGGGACAGACTGTATATACATATATGTATATATTTATTTATTTGTTTATTTATTTATATATTTATATACGTTTTAAGACAGATAATACAGATTATAGTTATGTGACAGTAAATTCTTCATCAAGAATTCCAAATAAATCACCATTTTGGATTATACTATTGTAAGACTACACTCTATTTGCAGTGAGTTGTGTAGCGTTATTAGTCAAAGAAAAACAAATTGGAAAGCAAAATAACATGAAGAACAACTAGTATGTATAAGCAATTATTAATCGTAAATGAAATTTTGGGCGTAATATAGGTTTAACTATATGTTCGAATAATTAATAACACGTATCACTTTATTAAATGCATATGCAATTCCATATACCGTGCATTCATTTTACCTGGCTACGAAAACTGTACCACATTATATTCGGGTCTAGCTGCCGAATACCGATCAGAATGTAAAGTGGTGGGGCGCGAGTAATTTGAATCACGACTATAACTGACTACTGATTGTACTAGCTGCAGCCAAGTACCACGAACAACTACTTAATCTGTAATCTGTAGTCAGTCGTTGTGATTCGACTGACTCGCGCCCCATCACTTTACATTCTGATCGGCATTCGGTATCTAGACCCGAATATAATATGATACGGTGTTTGTAGCATTTTAATATGAAAGCACGGTATACACGCGTATATATATATATACCGAATGCCGATCAGAATGTAAAGTGGTGGGGGACGAGTCAGTCGAATCACAACAACGACTGACTACAGATTACAAATTAAGTAGTTGTTCGTATATATATATATATATACATATACACTATTGCGTTCATTTTACGATGTAAATTACTGAAAACTCGCTTTTTACATCGTTCGCTGCCTTGATTATAATGACGTTATTGACGTTATAAGCAGAATATTTTATTATAGTTTTCACGTGTTACTGCACTTTGATATATAACCCAGACGCCATTGAATAAAATATATTTTTTATGGTAAAGCGCGAGTCATCGTTTGTCGAAAACAACCTGTACGTGGGTTTTTTTTGAATATTTCTACTTAATAACCCAAGTATAAATTACATTATAAGTAAAGTAATTACAAAATGAAGTACCATGAACGATATCTAATTTTACAATTGAATATCTTTGTAATTTTGAATTCCAACAAAGAATATTAAGCAAGTCACGCTTTAGCGCGGCCATGAAAGTGGATAGTGTGTAAAATTAAACTTGCAGTGATACAATGGGACCACAAGTGGCGCACTAGTAGCATACTGAAGGATGTTTCGCATTTATTCTTTTAATATCCATGGCTGCTGTTGCTGGTCTGTACGGTTTGGGAGATGAAGCTCGTATGCCTAGGTTTGTTATTAACATTTGCTATTTCTTGTTTTGATTTATACATAGAACAATTAATTAATTTTATTGTATCACATTTGCTTTTTATTTACCTAGGTAATACGGAAAAGAAAAAATTAATAGAAATATACTAAATGACTGAACATAACGTTTTTGCTGTTAGCCCCAATTTGTACTGCAATTATATTAGGGAATCCAGCAATTAAACAGATTTGTTTGACTTTTTCTTTATTTTTTCATCAATTTTTCGTCTATTAAATATTTATTCATTATTAAAACTATAAACAGAAAAGTAAATTTTGACATATTTTTACATTCTCTATACTATACGATACTTTCTTGTTTATTGGATCCTTCCTATTGCAAGTTAACGTTTTATTCGTCTTGAATCGTTTTCCACATGCGTTACATAAAAACTGTCATTATATTTTCTTATAATTATATACACAATAACATAAGAAACCTGCTTCAATTATAAATTTCCCACAATGTCAATGTCTGTAAAATTTGTTCTATTTATTATTTTTTCATATTATGTTTTGTTGCTAAGCGTTAATAGAGAAGAATATACATTCTTACAAATACTTTTCAAGGTAGAAGTCTATATGACGTTAAAGATTTCTTTGAGCTTGTTGAGAGATACGAAAATTTTTATTTTATATGAAATTTATGTTGTCATTTCGTTGGACTTTCTTTCCCTTTTCACAAATATACCATGTGATTTAGTTACACATACTCTTGCCTTGAATTGTCTTTAATAAAACCAATCTGAGCAGACTCGTTTTTTGAGCTGATGTGTTTCACCTTTGACAAAAGTTACTTTTCTTTCAGCAATGTTGTTTTCGTCAGATCTTAGGCATCCCAATGGACTCATCATTTAGTCCGGTTTTGGCTAACGTTATTATGGATTATTGTTTAGACAATATCACTAGAGTATTTATTACCTTATCAACTTGCGTTTATCAATAAATATGCGAAAGACATTATTTGTGTCCTACCCTGTTTGCAGAGAAATGATGTCTTAAGCATTTTCAATTCTTTTCATTCCAGTATTCAGTTCCTCATGGAAACCAAAAACAATGGTAACGTTCCATTTTGGGAAACTTTGGTGGTTCGTAACAATAATATTATACCAAATAGTTGGACTGGTATAGAAAGCCCACTAACTCGTGTAGATTTCTTAATTTTTATTCAACCTATTCAACAAACCATCAAATTTACACAGTAATTGCATTGAAACATAGGGTATTTTACGTGATGTTTTTTTTTCACCAACATACCATCAGATCTAGTTATACATACTCTTGATTTGAATTAAAAGTATATTTCTAATCATACTAGTCTGAGCAAAAACTTGCTGTTTCGAGCTGATATATTTCATCTTCAACACTAGTTACTTCTCTTTCAGCAATAAGTTCTTTTGTCAGGTCTCAGGTATGCCCATGGGCTCTCCATTCAGTCCAGTTTTAGCTAGCATTATTATGGATTATTGTTTAGACATCACTAGTTTTTTTTTAATAATGGCTATCCAAAAAGTTTGACCAACAAGTTATTGTTCAGTACAGCCAGGAATTGAAACTATGATGGTATGGAAATGGGAATGAATGGATCGTTGTTAGTGATAGATGGGAGAACCTAGAGAATATACGATATGTTAAATTGTTATTCATACCACAAATAACATTTCGAATTGCGCAATTTCTTGCAACTGGTGATACACACTTAAGGTTTGGATTTTATAATTACAACCCAATGAAAAGTTTTTATACAAACATTAAAGATGAAACAGAAATTTGATACTAACACAGTGTCACTTATTATGTTCTATGTAAGAGTTGTCATCTACAATATATGAGACAAGCATCATCCTGGTTAAAAACCAGAATAACATTACACAAAAGTGAAGTAAGAACCAAATCGAAATGTGCGCTTACTTTGCACGTAAATAATTGCAATCATGTACCAGATTATGTTCAATAATAGAATAAGCATAAAAAAAACAGAAAACGAAGAGAATATTTGGAAGTGGTAGAAACTAATCGACACGAAAATGTTATGAATTTTGGATTCCACGTAGACAGTTTAAACACCATATATTAAAAAAAAATTTACAGACATTGATAACTAGTTTGTTTTAACGTTTAAGACGATTTAGTTCATTTTAAAGGTGTTATGAGAAATTTATAATTTAAAATAGATTACTTATGTGGTTGTGTATGCAAGAATAAGAAAATACAATGGCAGTTTTTAATATAACATGTGAGATACGATTTAAAGTGCATAACTTTGCAATGGGACCTGCAATGGGAAGGATCCAATAAATGAAAAAATATTTTTATGGATTTTTCGAAATTACAGTTCACACTATATAGAATGCAAAAAAGTATGTTAAAATTTACATTTCTGTTCATAGTTTGAATAATTAATAAATATCTAATTGTACTCCACCCGGACGTTTAAGCATTTCAGCTTTCATAGCTTTATAAAGTGTGAACTGAAGAGGAGTACGGTCAGTGCAAACGTATATGCCAGAAAATTTTGCACAATTTTTTACAATTATAGATTTTTGTAATACACTAGAAATTTTAATTGGCCGTTTAGATACAGTTTAGTTGAGTCATATTTACCCAATCTGAAAGGTTTAATGTTATTAGGAACAAAAACAACGATGTGGCGCAATATTTTGCGTATACTGGACAGATCAACTTCCAGTCGTATATCCTTAGAAAAGGATTTAAATTCGCAGATACCAACATTTACGTTCCAAAACTTCTTGGATGATTTCTTCAGACTGAAGTAGTTCAGTCTGAGGAAGTCAGAAATTACAACTCTACTTCAGTCTGAGGAAGTGTCCAAGAACTTTTACGGATATGATGTCTTCTGCTTCATTTTTTACATCATTTACAAGTAGTTTTGAAAATCTTTTTGAATATGTTGCAATTGATTGTATTTTATCCTTACCAATCACGCTATTGCGACGAGAACAATTCATCTTATAAAGCTTATATACTACAAGGATTAAACATTTGGGACACTCTTCTGCGTCAACAGGGTCCGTTGCGATGACTTGTAAGAAAACAAGACAGGACCGACGGTAAACAAATACAAGTGATGAAGAAGAGGGAAAAGAGATAGATATATTATACTAAAAGTATAAGTTATACAGACGTGCTCTTTTTATATTAAAGAACGTAAAAAAAAGAGAAAAAGGAAAAGTGGAAAAGAAACTATGAATTCTAAAGCAATTATAAGTAAAGGCAAAAATCATAGAATAAGTGTACTAAAATATAAAGAAAGGCATTACAAAAGTGAAGCAAAAGCTATATCAGTCGAAAGAGAAAATCGAGTACAATAATAAAATATGAATAACTGTAACAATATGTCCGCATGCACCAGAGATTTCACGAAATTCCTATAATCCAACGATACGATCCTTTCAAAATCTCTTAGATGGAGATAATTTGTTTGTCTTCGAACTGTTGGCTTTCTAATACACTAATTTGCAGCTATAGACTGTTAACAGTCGAATAATATTAATTAATATTAAGTTTATTGATTGATTCAATACTAAAAATTAGAAATATTCTTTTATTGTATGGTAAATTTTAAATGAATTAAATAACGTATTGTACAGAAAGTATATTTTTTCTTTTTCAAGATAAATACAAAAGGCGATTACTATTTACATATTACAAAAAAAATTAAGACCAACAGAATATGAGTTACTTATTTTAAAAATTTAAATATAAATATTGATAAGAAACTATTTTTATTATTTTTGATTAATTATAAAATATCAAAATATTAAACCATATACGAACGGGATTTCCAAATATTACTTGTTTATATGGACTCTACAACATATAATATATATATATAAGTATATATATTTAGTCTGTGTTTGTGTGTGCGCGTGCATGCGTGTGTCTAGGTGTGCGCGTATGTGTGTTAGTTGTTTTCTCAGCATGAGATCTTATTTACATCATTATACGTTGTGGAGCCCGTAGAAACAAGTAATCCACGTTGCCAGTTTGTATAAAAGTATGTATATATCTTTCATATGTTCTTAAGCCCAACAGTCTTGTCAATTATTAATCATCAAATATCATGTGCGTGTGTATGGTTGTGTGCGTGTTTGTCTGCGTGTGTGCATGTTTGTGCATGTTGTATGATGTTTGTTTTTCGGTTTTTCCACGTAAGTTCTTATTTACATACACATATTACTATTATACGTTACGGAATCTATATACACAAGTAATCTTTGCGAAGTCCGTTTGTATAAAAATATGTATCTTTCGTATGTTCTTAAGCCCAACAATGTTGCCAATTATTAATCATCAAATATTCGTTCTTTGTCATTTAATGTTCGTTGTTGTGTACATCAAAATGTTATTCATATACTGTTTGAAAAATGTGTGAAAATGTTAGTAGCCTACTAAAGTAGCCCATTAAATTGATGTGTACACATTTAATCTTTTCAATTGCTTTGCAGCATTCATTTTTCTTTATATTTATATCAATTTGTATACGGTATTCTTGTTTTAGTTTCCCAGATAAAAACAGAAATGATATTGAAGAGCAAATAAGTATTGTTTGTATTTCAACATATACAAATATTGCACAAAGCTTTCTAAGGAGACATAAACACCTTCAAATAAGAAATTTAATATCGAAGAAAATGAGAGAATTGGAAAGATTATTAATAAATTTAAGAGGAATGTTTCCGAAGATTAATTTATTAGCAGAAATTTTTGATAACATTTTTACTGCCACAAAATTATTAAGTGGGTAAAATTCCGAAAGTTGAACATTTAAAACCAGTAGTTTAACTTTGCATGTAAATGCAACACTTAAATAACACACAACAAATAATACGCATCACGGAGGACCCAATACACATCACGCAACAGACGACACACGACAAACGACACACAACACAAAACACAAAACAGAAAGCACAACGCACCAAACATTACAGACAATACAAAAAGTACACATATGTATATATGATGTATAATATAAATTAACTTATTTTTAAAATAGATAATTAATATTCTGTTGTGTTTAATTTCTTTTGTAATATGTAAATAGAATGTTAATATTACTCGCTGTTTGTATTAATTTTGAAATTAAACAAATAACAAACAAAGTACGTATTGTACTTTCTCTATAATACGTCATTTAATTCTTTTAAACTTTAACATACAATAAAAAAGTATTTCTAATTTTTAGTATTGAAGCAATTTTAATATTCAATAAACATGAAAATGGATTTACTACAAATTCAGGTCATTTAAACATACATAATCTGTTGCGGACGGAAATATTATAATTCTTAATATTACCATTAATTGCTAATAATTAGAAAATAATTTTATAGCAACTTTCAGTGAGGTATAATAAATATAATAAGTGACGAAGAAAAACGAAACACTCAGTAAAAGTATATATTTTTAAACAAAATTGTGTCTTACAAATGTTTACTATGTTGAAAATAATAAATGATAATGGCCTTTTGCCAAACTCTAACGAAAAAAAGTCATTGAATCAATTTAGTTTGGTTATTCGATTGTTAACAATTAATGTATTAGAAAGCCAGCAGTTCGAAGCCAAGCAAATTATCTCCAGTTAAGCGATTTTGAAAATGGTAGTGTCATTATACTACAAAAGGTGAGTGTTGTATTTCGTGAAATCGCTAGTGAATACAAAGAAATATTTAAAAAAGGCTCTGAATAATCTTGAAGGACCACCGAACGGGAAAATAGGAGACTAAAATTGCTTGCTCTTAGGGATCAGTATCTTAAAGTCTGTGGGAAATATTTTTTGCCAAATAAATCATAGAATAACAACGCGTTCCATATATTGTCGTATTCGTTTATTTGAGTTTATTTCCTATCGTTCAAAACTAATAGTGCCCACACTCGGCATAGATTAAAATGGTGAATTGTACTGATTGGAATGAAAAGTGGAACAATATCGTTTTTCAGACGAATCTCATTTTCTTTTGGAACCATTATGGTTGTAGATGACTCTGATGTTTAAGAGGAGAAAGTCGGTTTTTGATTTTTTCCGTAAATTGTGAAACTGCACTTACAAGAAGTTTGATAGTTTGGGTTAGAATTATCATAGAAAGTAGAACTCCCTTAGTATTTCCTCATACATTTACGATCTGGAACCATTCGGATTACCATATATCCAAGGGCTAAATGATGTCACATTCGAGCAAGACAATACCTACCTTTATGTTGTAGCTATTATATTACGATTTCTGCAAGAGGTCATCAATATACCTAATTAGCCTGTTTAGTCGTCGAATCTATCGTTTGTAGTCTGAGATATGATAGATCGAAGAATTGGTATGTTTTCCAATAAAATGGCCAATAACAAAATGTATTCGTTTATGTCGAGTGGCAATGCATTATTAAATTTTCTCTGTAAAGGGTATGAATTTTTTAATGAAAATTTTCAAATGACTTACTCTCAACACGCAAACATTTTGGTTTAAAAGTATATAATTTTACAGAGCAATTCGTTTTCTGCCACATAATACTCGTATACAAAAGCAATTGTTTTCTTTATCTAAATAAATTTTTAAAACATTTATTACAATAAAATATTTTCATGAAACAAACTAAAATTATTCGTTATTTCCTTTAGTATTAAGCGAAATATATACATAAATAAAGTATATGTCAACGTTTCTCGTCTTTCATAAATTGCTTGATACACTAGTATATATTGAAATACATTGTATATATACAATAATATACAATACGACCCGAGTAGTGTTAGTCTGCGTTCAGCTCATGCATTAATTCTTAAAAGTATCCTGTTTAATCGCAGTTATAAATATTTTTGTCACGAAAGGACGTGCTATTGTGCTTCATATGTAGTTTATACATAAACCCAGATACAGTATGGCTTCTATTTATTCACAGGCAAATTTGTAAAAAGAGTATATAAGTTATGTTTGTGCATATATTATTTACGCGTAAATTGAAATATCTCAAAGAATATCAAAACATGTAAATTAAGACCGATTAATGATCGTACGCTGTGTACGTATTTTGACAACTAAGTTGTCATCATCAGCAGATTGGTAATCATCCAAGTTATGCGATTAATAATCTACTGATGATGACAACTTAGTTGTCGAAAGACGAGTAATACAAAGTACTAACATTGATGTGGTAAGGGTTTTATATCTATTTCTTATTAATTGCATGTTATCTTTAACACTACTATAAGTTAACTATTCCAATTGTTTTCTTGTCTCCATTATTTACATATTTACGGATAAAAAATAAGCGCCTTTTTCAATACCTAATTACATATGTCAGCAATATTCTCAAATTAGAACAAATTTTTAAGTATTACTATTAATATTCATGAAATTCCTGCTCTCTAATTGTACAATTTTTAGCTTTTACAATTATGTATCTAATTTTTTACGAATACCTTAATTATTTACTTTATCATTATTCTCCCATTCTAAATTAATGGGCTTTATAATAATAGTCACACAGAAATTAGTTCAATTATAACCTTATACTATATTTACATTTTAGATACATCAGTTATTTTCCATTTTTTAAATATATTTAAGCTATTCTTCATTATTTTATTTCTTATGTATCTCTATCTATAAACTTTATTTGATCTATTTCGATAATTTTTGTACCCAAACATTGTAACAATTATAATTGTTTCTCGCTGTCCTCTTACATTTTACTTGCTTACTTAGCTTTCTATGTCTATTTATTCACAATCATTTCTTTTCTTATTACTAACATATTTTTCTCATTTTTAGGTAATAGGTTAAATATATTTGAATTTTTTATTCATATCCTTTTTATGTACGTCTTGCAAATAATTTTCTTATATGTATGTCTTATGTCTAAATACGATTTAATTAGTATATTTACAATATTCCAGAACCTTAATATACCTAATAACTTTTTACATTTGTTTCTTGTCTTTATAGTAGATTATATATGCTCAACGTGTTTTTCCTTATCTCTAACTTATATTATAACGAATAATAAAATGCGAATGTGATATTGTTATTTATATACCACACGTTGGCTGCCAAATGTTCTAAATAAAAGGGCGGTGTTATCAAGAAAACTTTATTAATATTTGATAATAATAAATATAATTGTGATAATAATTGAAATTATTTATACCTACTTCGTTATTATTTAAACTTCATGAGATCCTGTACCATTCTCGTTTAGTATGACAGTTCCATTTAATATGTAAATCAAAACATGACATAGCATTTGTAACTTTATTACAGTTAATCTTTTAATAATTGTTAATCTATTCTTTCATTTATAAAAATTATATGCTGTAATTCTTCTCTTATGTGGCTCTTAAAAATTTTGAATAACTAAAATTTTACTAATTTATGAGCAATATCTCTATATCTTAAAAAATAAACTATGCTTTAAATTTCTGTTTCATTCTATTATATTTATATCAGTAGTTTTTTCTAGAAGTGAAATAAATAAAAATAGTTAACTTTTAACAAAATCTGTGTATTATGAAAAAAAATGCGAACATTTCATAATAGTTATACATTAAATATTATTTACTATACTAAATTCTTATTGTTCATGCACAAACAATATTTCCTTTATTTATTTTATATTTAATTTTAAATATTATCTGATTTTCTAATTAATTTTAAATAATAACAAATACTTTTACATATCTATATTTTTTTTATAAATTCTTACCAAAACATGACAAAAATCTAATTTAGAAACAACTTCACATATCTCAGTTTTTAACCTTTTAAATACATAATTGTTCTATCATTGTCCTTCTTGCTACTAGATGTCTCCCACTTTCTCTACCGTGCATTCATTTTACCTCGCTACGAAAACTGTACATTATATTCGGGTCTAGCTGCCGAATACCGATCAGAATGTAAAGTGGTGGGGCGCGAGTCATTTGAATCACGACTATAACTGACTACTGATCGTACTAGCTGCAGCCCCACCACTAATTTGACTGTAGCCGTATCGATATCGTATTAACGGTCATTCGTGGTTTGCATTTGGGAGAGTGTGTTATGGTAAGACCTTTAAATTTAAATATTTTTTTAATTATATTACTTTGATGATATATACATTGGAAGAAAATATTCAAATGATAAAATGGGCTTTGAAAGGTAATTCTTTATGGCGTATCCAGCGCCATTTCTTTGAAAAGTATATAGATCGTCCCTTTCCTGCATTAACAACAATATCATTAGTAGTTAAAAAGTTTAAATCAGAAGGTTGCATTTTGAGATGTAAATGTCATAAAATACGGAGAATAAATAACGATAAAGAAATGCAGGAAGTCATGGTGTGCGCAATTGTCGAAGAAAATTCCAATATTACTATATCTAAAATATCAGAAGAGATAGGTATTAGCGTGTGTAAAGTTCATAAGATATTAAAGACAAATAAATACACACCTATAAATACCAAACTCATCAGGAAATTTTTCATGCTGATCCACACCGCAGAATGGAATTTTGTGAAACTGTAATAGAACGTGTAAATGCGAATGAACACTTAATTGAGACTATCGTATTTACCGATGAATCCACGTTTCCGTGGCGCGGTAAACACAATCCGTCGAATCTTCGATATTGGTCTATTGAAAACGAGTATCGACAATTGACATATGGTCGTATGGTTCCAGCATGATGGTTGTCCGGCCCATGGAACTAGAATTGTGAATGGATATTTAAATAATACATTTCCTCAAAGAGTTATATCTAATAGTGGTACAATTCGCTGGCCACCAAGGTCACCAGACTTAGCTCCTAATGACTTTTTTTTTATGGGGTTACATAAAATCAAAGTTATATGGGCATCAAGACGAAAAGGCCAATAATTTGGAAGAATTACGGGTTAATATCGAACACCAATTCCAAATTATTAATCCTCTTGTACTGGCCAATGTTCGAAATGAATTTTATAATAGATGGGGGTACTGTTTAGCGCAAGCAGGAGGGACATTTGAGAATTTAATTAATTGAATTTATTTTCTGTATTTAAAAAGTATTTTATAAGTTTTGGCAAGTTATATTTATTTTCTGTTTAAAGACTATTTTTAAATTCCGAGAAGTTATTTTATTTTTTAGCTTTTTTAAGAGTTTTTTTATTTTTAAACGTTTTATTAGAAAACGTCTTTTAGTTCAATGCGAAACTTATTGTAAAAATACCTAATTGTACAGTTAAAAGTAATTATAATTTATTAATTTTTGAACGTAACCAATTTGGACAGTCAGTGATAAACCTTCCGCCAAGTACCACGAACAACTACTTAACCTGTAATCTGTAGTCAGTCGTTGTTGTGATTCGACTGACTCGCGCCCCACCACTTTACATTCTGATCGGCATTCGGTATCTAGACCCCAATATAATATGATACGGTGTTTGTAGCATTTTAATATGAAAGCACGGTATAAGCTGTTATCCGTAGGTTGATTGTTCTATTTGCACATTTGTAGTTTAGTACGACATGCGTAAAGTTTGTTAACCCTTATGTCACAGGTGTCCATGACATCTACAGACTTTATTACTTTCACTTTGTCAAGTGATCGAGTGTTATAATAATTAATTAACAATACCATTTACATTTATATAACTTATCTTAATTTATAATCCACTGATAACAAACAATATTTACACTTCTATTATATAATAACGTTGTTAAGTACTTCCATAACCACCATTATGTTTATATTGTCTTTTGTTTCCATTAGCAGAGATTGTACATGGCTACTACATAACAAGCAAACCAAGAATTCCCTAATTTTAAATCGTACTTGTATTTATAAGAAAATTTATGCGACCAAGGAAAAAGAGGTAAAGTGAAAAGGAGAGCGGTAAATTCGAATGTAACGGTTAGTATGCGAAATTTTTATTTAAAATTCAATTACAAATTACACAATGATAATGAAATTTGGATTCCTCAAGTTGCATTTACCGGTTTATACCCTATTTTTTCAAATAAAATTTTATTTCTACCCATATCAACACAACCTACTTTGTAATTTAATTTTTAATTTTAATTATTTTTCCCAGTTTTGCATAACACTATAGTATCTATCGCTTACTTTATTAGAGATAATATGTTAACTTTGTATATTTTCCATACTTACTGACCACTTGTTTTATGTACACTGATTACCTTTAAAGATTTTAATTTTTGTTTAAATCCTTAATAAGATTATCCTATTCATATCCTAACATTCGTTTCTATTTTAATTACATGTTTTTCTAGTTTGACTTGTACTCTATTCAAAATCACTTTCTCCTTATCAATACAACATATTCTTCCGATCACTAGATTGTTTTAAACTAACTGAAAATTATTCTGGTTCAGGAGAAGAACTATCTTATCTAAAATGTACAACTACAACCAAATAATTAATGCTGAATAACATATTATCATGAATTATTATTTTCCAATACATAGTCTTTGTATTTTATCATTTTAACCTTGACATGTAAGTATCCAAAATGCAATTTATATATATATATATATATATATATATATATATATATATATATATATGTATACATGTATGTATACTACTGTGGGCAAAAAATAGTAAGATTGTTCATAATTTTTAAATTCTTAATTTGTTCTTCCAAATCTATTTCGTACCCCTCAAAGTAATCCCCCCTGGCCCCAATACACTTGTGCCAACGTTTCTTCCAATTCTCGAAACAATTGTTAAAGTCAATTTCAGGAATAGCCTTCAATGCGCGTAGCGATTCACGTTTAATGTCTTCAATTGACTCAAAATGGTTTCCCCGGAGCGGTCGTTTGAGTTTGCTGAATAGCCAGAAGTCACACGGAGCTAAATCAGGCGAATACGGTGGTTGCGGCACGATATTGGTTGAAAATTTGGCGAAAAACTCACGAAGAATTAATGCAGTATGCTACGGTGCATTATCGTGGTGCAAAAACCAAGAGTTATCGGCCCATAATTCTGGCCTCTTTTTACGAATAGTATTGCGCATAACACTCAAATAGTATTCTTTGTTGACAGTTTGGCCGGTCGGAAGGAATTCGAAGTGCATCACACTTCGATAATCGAAGAAAACTGTGGGCTTCGGCTCACCTTTGATACGATATTCGGCCGATTGATCGTCTGTTTCCGGGTCATAAGCGTAGATCCAAGTCTCGTCTCCAGTTATGATGCCTTTCATTTTGTCTTGATGGTCGGAAAGCATTGTTTCACAGACGTCAACGCGACGCTGTTTTTCGAAAAAATTGAGTGATTTTGGAACAAATCGTGCTTTCGCTTTTCTTAGGCTCAAATGATCTTTCAAAATGGTTTTCACTGATCCTTCCGATATTCCAACGATGCCAGTAAAGTCTCTGACTGTTAATCGTCGATTCTCAAACACCAATTCCTTGATTCTATTGACGTGTTGGTCGTCAGTTGATGTTGATGGCCGTCCTGGACGTGGTTCTTCATCGACGCGTTCTCGACGCTCTTTGAATAATTTGTACCAATCAAAAACACTTGCTCGCGACAAGCAATTATCACCGAAGACCTTTTGCAACATTCTGAACGTTTCGGCACCAGAAATTTGATTCCGTACACAAAATTTAATGGAACTTCTTTGTTGAATAATTTCACTCATTGTAAAAATCGCCGAATGCACTTTTTGTACTTCAGAAAGACAAGCGTATACTAAACACTAATGTTTATTTTGATGTGATATTTGGCACAGATGTCACTGACAATCATACCAACCTAGAAAAAAAATATTTCGACGAATGGGTTTTCGCGTGAAATTTAAATTAAAAAGTCTTACTATTTTTTGCCTACAGCAGTATATTAGTTACTATATATAGTGAGTGTAAAACTTACTTGTCTTAAATGTCAGTTATGAAACCAATCTTTCTTACAATTTACCTTATTCTTGTTAAGATAAATCTATCATAACATATATATATATATATATATATATATATATATATATATACCTTATGCCTACACCCTCTACCTATATGTATACTTTTTTATGTATATCTTCTATAATCTATAATGTTAATTATTTGTCTAAAACGTGTAATTTTTGATTTACCATTACACAACATTTATATTTCATAAAGCATTTTAAAATCGAAATACAAAAACCTACTTTCGGTAGAAGCGATCATCCTAAGAAAATGGTCAAGTCAGTTGTTGAAGTAAGTTCCCATTTTGTTTAAAATAATAAACAACACTATGTGTGTTCACCTAAACGCCGAGGTGAGCAACAAGAAAACTCGTCCATCGTTTTACGTAACAACAGTTTGTAAGGTATAATCATCACAAGGAAAAAACCACGAACAGGAAAATATAATTTCCTTTAATTAGATTAACAAAAGTTGTATTGAGAGTAAATAACTAAATCACGATCAAAGTAAAATATAATATACGAAAGTAGGTGAAGTAACATCTGAACGAACTCTGAACTAGTCTTAAATAACATTAGTTTATGGAATATGTTTGATAACATAAAAAATATTTTAATCAATAATCTGCTATAAAAACTATGCATTTATATGCAAAAAAAAAACTTAACACGTTAAAGTTTATTAATATATATATATATATATATATATATATATATATATATATACCAATTCAGATCATTTAAACATACATCTGTTGCGGACGTAAATATTATAATTCTTCATTCATATTATAATTATCATTAATTATTAATAATTAGAAAATAAATTTATAGCAACTTTCAATGAATATATTAAGTGATGATGAAAAACGAATCACTCAGTAAAAGCATATATTTTTAAACAACACGTTAAAGTTTATTAACATATATTCCCTAAATGTACCCTTACAACCATTATTTATTTTTAAATCTATCAATTAAAACTTACACGAGGTTTTATTGATCTCACCTAGTATATGCAGGTGTTTTATAATAAAGTGAAATAAAGAAGCGAAGAAAACCACTAGACTAATTAAAACAAAAATATTCTTTATGAAGTTACAAACTCAAATAAATTGAAATTCGCAAGAATCTACTGATAAAGAAAATATTCTTAATAAAGTTCGAGTAAGAATTGATATGCCTAAATATTGCCAAACAAACAGGAAAAGCGTAACATCTAAAGTGATGATTCTAGATCGATAAATATAATTTCCAAGTAAACAAAAAGAGAATAAAATGCTTCTACATAAGCAAGCAATGTAGGAGAGAGAGAAAGTAACAAGTAATGAATAGGTATGACAACAATGCAAAATTCTCACATTAAACATTAAATTTCTAGGTCTTGATGTTAAAATAAATGCAAAGGGGCGAAAGAAAACATAATTATTAGGAGTGACATGACTGTAACCAGTAGATATAATCATAAAACAATTAACAAAGGTATTACACAAGCACAGTTAAGTGGATAAGGATTAGTAATAATAGAACGTAGTTCTAAACTAATGAATCGGATTATTCAAAAATGTGTATCGTATGACTTTTGCATACATATACGCATGGTACTCAGTATTATACTTTAGACTTTAAATTATATTTAGGCTAATTTATATTAGTTTAATACATGTAAACATAACAAACACGTTTTTTTGAAGAAAACCAATATATGTAATGATTATAAATTGATATAAAACATTACACGTTAATATTATATTTGGTAATTATGGCATAGTAAATTCAATAAAACACCCTTTCGACCAACAAAGATGATTTGGACATGTACGCGAAATGTCACAATGAAGACTTATAAGAATACATAAAACAAAATTATCAGGGAAAGCGACAAGAAGTACTCGTAACCTAGTAAATCATGGGAGAAGAAGAAGAAAATAGCCAAGGAAACAAAAACAAAATGGAAAGGAATGAAAAAAAAACGAAAGACAGAAAGTTGTGAAGGGAGAACTGTATACGAAGGAATGAATAAACTCAGCCCAAACCGCCTTATAACCCGGTTGAAAGGCATGGAATTAAGAAGAACAAAAAAATTAACAATAATATATGTATATAGTAATAGTTGATATTTTTACAAAATATTTAGTTACATATTTTCACTTACTAATTCCCACCTCATCTACCCCACGATGTAGAGGTAAAAATTTAATAAAAGAAAGACAGTATTTACAAAGGGTACTAGGAAAGTTTTGCAATATGACGCAACAATGAACTATAGGAAGCTACTTGTTGCTGCATGTTGAGACATGTTCATACGTGCATAGTAACCGCCGCGCCATGTCGATGGGCTCAGTTATTCATTAACAGTGAGAGTGTAAAGTGCTTGCGATTGCATCGTCTTCACGAAATGAGACAAGGGCAGTTTTGCCTTATAACTTTATGCATGGTTTAAACATAGACCAGTGTTTCGAAGAAATGACTCTTGCACTAGGTGATGTTTGTCCACATCGCGCAACGATATTCAGGTGGTATAGAGAATTCCAAAAGGGAAATTTAACTGTGGAGGATTCTGAGAGGTCGGGAAGGCCATGAACGTCAGTTACGGAGAAAAACGTTACTACTGTGAGGAAAATGCAGGGCGAGGACAGGCGACTAACCTACCAATAGATAGAGGGTACCTCAGGCCTAAATGCACCAGCAATTCGTTCGATTCGGCATCATCATTTGCACGTGAAGAAAGTTTGTCCTCTCTCTATTTTCTTCGTCTCCTTGACTCAGCCCATATCGGCGCTGCATACAGCATTGCTGGTTCTATCGCGCCCTTATAAATTGTCCCTGCCGCGCTTCCGCTGAGGTTCCAGGTCATCTTTGCGGCCGCGCCTATCTTGTTGGTCATTTCTCTCGCTTTACTTGTTGCATACTGGACGTGCTCCTTGAAGTTTAATTTTTCATCCACTATTACACCTGGATATTTAATGTTTTCTTTATAATAAATTGTTACGCTCCCCAATTTAAACGTTGGCCCGGTTTTCCGAAAAATAAACCCTCCGATTTGGTCGCGTTAAACGTTAGTTTATTGATCCCGTTCCATTCTAAAATTCGCGCTAGTGCCTCGTTCGCGTTGCTTATAAGTTCTAAGTTTTTAGTAGTTTTTCCGGAGTGCTGGAAGAAACAATTAGTAAAGGTTATACCGAAGACAGGCAAGTCGGACATGAGTGATGTTAAAAATTACCGACCGATAAGCCTGTTACCGATTGTAGGAAAAGCGTTGGACAGTCTCTTGATAAATCGAATTGAATACCACATTTACGCGAACGGACTGATGAACGAAAATCAGTTCGGGTTTAAAAAGGGCACGTCGACGGTCGACGCAATAGAAACGTTAGTTAACTTCGTGCGGAACACGAAAACGGATGGACATTATAGCGCGGCTATAATGTTGGATATTAGCGGGGCTTTCGACCACGCGTGGTGGCCACAAATCGCGAGTCAGTTGAAATCGAAGAACTGTCCGCGAAATTTGCGGATGGCGGCGGAGTATTTCTCGAATAGAGAAGCTTTTATAGAAGAACCGGGATCAAGAGAAACAAGGGAGGTTACGCGAGGATGTCCTCAAGGATCGCGATTCGGCCCGGAATACTGGAATATTCTTTATGATAGTATACTCGGGCTAGCGTTACCAGAGGAATGTCAGATCATAGCTTTTCCTGACGACACAACTTTGTTAGTTAGGGCGCGACAGTACATCGCTAGCCCGAGTATACTATCATAAAGAATATTCCAGTATTCCGGGCCGAATCGCGATCCTTGAGGACATCCTCGCGTAACCTCCCTTGTTGCTCTTGATCCCGGTTCTTCTATAAAAGCTTCTCTATTCGAGAAATACTCCGCCGCCATCCGCAAATTTCGCGGACAGTTCTTCGATTTCAACTGACTCGCGATTTGTGGCCACCACGCGTGGTCGAAAGCCCCGCTAATATCCAACATTATAGCCGCGCTATAATGTCCATCCGTTTTCGCGTTCCGCACGAAGTTAACTAACGTTTCTATTGCGTCGACCGTCGACGTGCCCTTTTTAAACACGAACTGATTTTCGTTCATCAGTCCGTTCGCGTAAATGTGGTATTCAATTCGATTTATCAAGAGACTGTACAACGCTTTTCCTACAATCGGTAACAGGCTTATCGGTCGGTAATTTTTAACATCACTCATGTCCGACTTGCCTGTCTTCGGTATAACCTTTACTAATTGTTTCTTCCAGCACTCCGGAAAAACTCCTAGCTCGAGACATTTGTTGAACAGAATTTGAAAAACCTCCGGTTTCGCCTCATACGCCTTGCTCGCGCTGTCCGCCATGATCCCGTCCGCCCCAGGCGCCTTTTTTGCGCTCATTGAATTGAACGCCGCGTATATTTCGCGCCTCACGAAGGGCACATCGTCTCCAGTCTCCACGTCCGCTGCGGCTAAATTCCTAATTCCCGTGTGGTTTTCCTTGTCCGTGTTTACGTCGTCTTCTGGAAAGAAAGCTTCCAGAAGAAATTCCGCGGTCTCTTTCGCGTTTTGAGTAAAACTCCCGTCCCCTCGTTTTAACGTCATGCTTGCGCCGGCGCTCGCTTTTTTCATCCTAACTGCGCGATACGCGAGTCCCTAGGGGTCTGTTCCTCCCGATTTCGCGCAAAACTCCCGCCATTTCCCGATCCGGGTTGTCCTAATTAATTCTTTATAATCCGCGCACTTCGTCCTATATACGATTTCGCGATCGCGACATTCGTTCGCGTCCCTACACCTCTGGAATCGGCGCCGCAGATGATTAAATCCTTTTCTTGCAGTCGTAAGCTGCGGTGTCCACCAAAGCACCGAACCCCTTAATTCGTGATGTCGCGGCATGGACTCCGCGCTCGCACTAATTATCGCTTCGTTAACTTTACTCGCGATCGCGTCCACCTCTTCGCGGTTCGCGCTGTTTACTAAATCCGGTGTAACGTTTCCCGTTTCCCTATTAAACGCGTCTTTGAAAACGAAAACATTCCAATCAGCTTTTTTAGCGCAGAAACCCCTTTGAACTACTTGCTCGCGCCTAACCCTTTCATTATTTATTAAACAACTAATCAATTTGTGATGTTAACAGTTCCTCGTTAGAAAGCTGCCAGTCACTCACGATCCTATCGTTTGCCGTAGTGAAATCAATGCAACTGGACCCGCTATGTCCCACAAATGTGGGCTCATCGTTATTATTCAAAACCGTAAGCGAATGACTGTCCAAAAACTGTTCAAATTCGCGCCCGCGTTGGTCCTCTATCGGACTATTCCATAATCGGCTTTTACTATTCCCGTCCAGTCCGATGATTACTTTACTCTCATTTAAATTAAGTCGCGGAATTTTCTAAAGTTTATTCTAAGCACCTGGGTTCTCATCCTCTGGCGGTAGGTAAGCTGAAACGACAATGACGTTTAACCCCTTACCGTTTGAAATACCGACACTAACAACGTCCGAACTACTTTTATCACTAAGCGTAATGCCTTTAAGGTCATTATTCGCGATTACTACGGCCGCCCTGGGCCTCTCCAAATTGCCGTCGTCACTTATGTTGTTTACGTAGTGTAGTTGAAACCGCGCAGTAAATCTACATACTTTGCCCTTAATTACATACGGTTCCGATACTATCGCGATGCTAATTTTATCCCAAATTATTTTTGCAACTGACACTCCGTGGCCCGTCTGCCACGCCCTAAATTAATTTGGACGCACAAATTAAAACCGACGTTGTTTTTGACCGCTTGCATTTGCGCGGTACCCGGCGTATTATCTATTAAAGTTCGTGCGTTTCTTTTCTTCTTCCAGGAGACGCTTCAAAGACGCACAGCCCCTGGAATAGGCCTCGTGCTTAGTGTCGAGATCCGAAAATCGCGTGCGTTCGCATACCGCGCATTTGATAATTTCCGAAGCGCACTTAGACCTATCGTGGTCTCCGCCGCATTTCTTACACGTCAACTGCCCTTTGCAGTTCTTCGCTTTATGCCCCGACTTTAGGCACTTATAGCACTAGTATACATTGCTATAATCTCGCACGATACAAACCCGCCACATGATTTTTACTTTCTTGTCAACGACAAGCCGCCTAAATTTTCCGCTCGCAACAGAAACCGCGTTCCTAACACCGCGCTCCGTATTCCTCTTATTTGAAAAGAATCTCACCAACTTTACGTCACTGGATAATTTTCCCGCGCTACCGTAGTTTGCTTCTATCGTCTCGTTTTGCTGGCGCAAACAGTCCAGTACTTCGGCGTCCTTTAAGCCCTCGTCGATTCCTAAAATACAAATCGCGGGGTCGTTTTTCTTCAGCTCTTGGGCTTTCGCCGACGTCATTTTTGCCGCGATAGAAACTTTCAGCTTTTCCGCGTCCTCTTTCGTGCTGCATTCCACGAAAACCGCGCCCTTTTTCCCCTTACGTATGCCGCGCACCCCTATTTTGTTACTGACGACGTCCACCTTCTCCGCCAGCTCCTTCTTCGTCTGTTCTACAGTCTGTGTCTTGTTTTCCGGCTCAATTTTCACCGTCACCGATTCAGCCCTTAATTTGTGAGCGTATGACATGCACTCCGGTTTCCCGGGTGCACACATCACTACGATGTTCTCCCGCTCCCTTTTTTCCGCGGCTTTCGCGGCGCTATCGCGGATCTCCTTCAGTATCTCATGCTGCTCCCCAACTACTTGTAGCATTTCTGCTATCATGTCGTGCAGTTTTTTCCGATTCTCGACCCTCAGCGTTTCCGTCCTGGTCGGCACCATTTCACAAATAGATACCGTTAAGTGCCGCGCTTTATCGTCGTCGACAACGGCGCTCTGAAGACTCTCCCTTCGCGAATCTACTGCTCCCCTCCGATTGGTCGACGCACCGGCATCAGCCACATTTATTCGCGAAACTAACTATACGATTTCCCAATTAAAAACGAACAAAACAATCAAAATAAAACGGAAACAGTATTACTCTAACAGCGTTACCAAATTAAATCTTGTTGCCCCTTTCTTAATTGCGGTCGCTATGCTGTTACCGGGCGGGCCACACAATTGTCGTTGCTATGCCGTTACCGTACACGTCACGCTTCTAATTTAGAAAGTTTAACTTTCCAAATTGAATTTCGACGCGATTTAAATGTTTTAATCAAATTAAAAACTCACTACCGATACGTATTTATCACTTGAAGTGGATATTAAATCTACTTCATTGAATTACATTCACTATTTCAACAGAATTAACTGTTGAAACAGTTTCACGGAAACGTTTTTAAACGCCAAACTTTCACTTTACTTAACACAAAATTAACACGTTTATTTTAATTAAAACGCACCTTTTCACTAGTAAAATCACTGAAAGTGATTCGAGCAACACCAGTTCGCCTATTACTCGCAATATTTCGCATACTAAACTCAGGTCGTAATGACAGCGAAAGCGATCGCTGCATTAACACGTCCACTCGCTTCAACGTCTCGAGCAAGACTATATTATACTGAACAGTGCCCTGCCTAAAGTCATTGGATCTATGAAGAACCTGTGGCCAAAGTCAAGAATGGACACCCGGTTCCTCCATCACGATAATGCTCCAACTCATCGTGCCAAAGCTTGCACCGAATATTTGACCACGACAGGATTGAAATTTCTTGAGCACCCTCCCTACAGTCCAGATTTTGCTTCCTGCGACTTTGCACTATTCCCGTAGTTGAAAATGAAGCTGAAAGAGAGGAGGTTTTTCAGTGATGTGGAGCTTCTGCGGGCTTGGGACAACTAGTGTGCTTTACTTCCTAGTGAAACTTGGCAGAACTGGTTTAAAGATTGGTTTCGGCGGATGGAGAGGTGTATTGAGTGTAGAGGAAATTTCTTTGAAAAAATTAAATAAACAAAGCTGTATTGCAGAACTTTCCTAGTACCCTTTGAATATACGAGGGTAGCCGTTTATATTTTGGAAATAGCAAACAAACAAAAAATTTTATTATCGAAATTGCTTTCCAAAATATTCTCCTTGAAAATCAATGCACTTTTGCATTCGTTTAAACCAATCCGAAATCCATCGCTGTCACCGTGAAGGTAGTATCTCTAAAATATGAGTTTTGAGTGCCTCAACTGCCTCTTACAGCGTAGAAAACCGTTGACCACGAAATTTATTCTTCACATGTGGGAACAAAAAGAAATCACAGGGTGCTAGATCAGGACTGTATGGCGGATGGCTCATCAATTCAATGTTTTGCCCGGTCAAATATTCAATTGTTTAAATCGACCCGCTCGCCTTGTCATGGTGGAGCATGATCTGTCGTTTTCGGTTTGTTTTCCTTATTTCTTCAAAATTTTTTGTTGGCAAGCAAATAGTTGTACTATTTTCGATTCATCGAACTACAGTACGCTACACCACTTTTTTTCGTCCCATTATACGTGTTCATGAGCAAACTACAATCTACCTTGTATTTGCTTTTTATTTAACAATGGTATCTTCCAAGACCGACCTGTGAGAGCTCGCATTGTCATGGTGGAGAATGATCTGTCGTTTTCGGTTTGTTTTCCTTATTTCTTCAGAAATTTTTAGCAAACATATAGTTGTGTACCATTCGGAATAGACCGTATTACACCTCTCTAAACGCACGGTTGCAACGTGACCGGTTTTTCCGAAAAAAATAGGCGACCATTTGTGTCGATGTGCTTCGAGCGCGAATAACTTTTGTTGGTTTTAGCTCATCCTGGAATACCCATACAGTCGACTGCTATTTGCCATCGGGCTAGAGATGCCTCGATCTCACGGTATGTCACATGAGGTTTTTGCATTATCAATTCAGACACTGCATTAATATTTTCCGACACATTTGTGGGACGACCTTCACGAAATTCATCGTCCAAAGAACGCCGTCGAAGTTTGAATTCACTATACCTACGATCTTCTGTAGTTTACGATGATGCTTTATCACCATATAAAGAATTCAGCTCGTCGATGCACTTTGATGAGGTAATCCACGCCGAAAGTTATGAAAAATAATTGCACGAAAATGTTCGCGAGTTAATTTAATTTTTTCGCTGACATAAAATTTTCAAGTTACTGTCAACAATAGAAATAGCAACCGGATAATAAAACTGTCAAGGTAAACATATTGTCAAAAATGACAAACTTCACAATGCAATCATTAGATAGGAGGCAATACTAACAGTGTTGGCATTTCCCGAAATATAAACGGCTACACTCGTACATATTTATAAGATTTCAAGGTATTAGAATATTAATATGATGCAATTTATTTTTAAAGTCCACATTTAAACAATTTACAGACAATTATAACATAAAACTAAGTCATAGTAGTATCCGACATACTCAAAGTAAACGTAAGGAAGAGTAACTTAAGAGGTAATAAGAAATGTAAGAATATGTTTGGGAAACAAGCAACATAATAAGTGGATAAAATATATCAATAAGACCAGAAAAAAAACCAATATGCCAAAAACAGTGGCAAAAGTAAGCCCATTAATGGCAATGAAATTATAAAAACCAAACCCTGGGTAATAAATTAGGAAATATATTGGGTCTGGGAAAAAGTTCGTGGCGTTTTTCCCGATAGATGGCATTGGTTGCCGATAACTAAAGAACAACAAGTCACAGCGACACCACCGAGGGCTCGTTTTTTAGATGACCTTCCGAACGTTAGTTTGAGCGTAGAAACATTGTAATCGGTGCAGTGGTTGGAAAGTTATTCGCACTTGAAAATGGAGAAGAATAATGAGAAATTTCGCTATATTCTGCAATATTATTATGATAAGGGGAAGAACGCTGCGCAGGCTTGTGATAAAATTTGTGCTGTGTACGGTGAAGGTACTTTATCGAAATCTGTTGCGCGGAAATGGTTCGCTCGCTTTCGTTCTGGAAATTTCAATGTGAAAGATGAGTCACGCTGCGGTCGTCCAATCACTGAAAAATCTGATGAAATTCTTGAAAAAGTCCAACAAGATAAGCATATCAGCAGTGTCGATATTGGCATGGAGCTAGGCATTGACCACAAAACTGTTTTGAACCATTTACACAAAGCTGGTTACAAAAAAAAGCTTGACGTATGGGTTCCTCATGAGTTGAGCGTGAAAAACATGATTGACCGAATTAACATCTGCGATGCGCTGCTGAAACGGAATGAAATCGAGCCGTTTCTGAAACGTTTAATAACCGGGGATGAAAAATGGATTACGTACGATAATCGGAAGCGTAAAAGATCGTGGATAAAGGATGGTGAGCCGTCACAAGCGTTCGCTAAGCCAACATTGACGCCAAAAAAAGTGATGCTGTGTGTATGGTGGGACTGGAGGGGAATCGTCCACTACGAGCTACTTCCAACTGGTCAGACGATTGACTCTCAACTCTACTGTGCACAACTAGAGAGATTACGCCAGGCGATTGAAAGAAAACGGCCCGAATTGATTAATAGGAAAGGTGTTGTCTTCCATCATGACAACGCCCGACCACACACTTCTTTGATGACCCGTCAAAAATTGAGAGAGTTTGGTTGGGAAGTTTTGATGCACCCACCTTACAGTCCGGATATAGCACCCTCTGACTATCATCTGTTTCGATCTCTGCAGAACTCTCTCAATGGAATTAAGTTGGTTTCAAAAGAAGCCTGTGAAAACTACTTGATTCAGTTTTTCGACCAGAAACCACAGAAGTTTTTCACCGATGGGATCATGGATCTACCAAAAAAATGGCGAAACATTGTCGATAATAATGGATCATATTCGGTTTAAATGAATTCGTCCACGCGCCATGCGGGGACCAGTTGAATTTTACTGAAAAAACGCCACGAACTTTTTCCCAGACCCAATATATATATTTAGCCAAAAACGCACAGAGTGTGCGTCTTGGCTTTCAACGGTACAGATCGTGTGCGGAATTTGTTTTCGTACGGGTATTTTGCCGTAGTTTTCCAGGTGCGACACTGTTTAATTATCTGCTGCTGATGACAACTTAGTTGTCGAAATATGTATACAGAATACGAAAACTAATGTGGAAAGGGGTTATATATCAACTTTCAGTGATTAAATTTCGGAGACTCAATAAACAGTTTTACATAATATATATGGACAAAACATAATTGATGATATTCAAATAATGCAATGAAACAAGTCGGTTAATAAAAACAAGGAACCTCTGAAACCATTGTATTAAATAAGCCGTAGGTGTTAGCATTGTCGGAGACGAATAAAAAGCAACAAAAATTTTGATTTGAGTTTAAATCCATTTGAAAAAAGGTATACCTAATTATACATCGCTACATGGAATAACATTAATTATTGCAAATAAGTAAATAAATATAGTATCTCTATATAAACTTCCAACCGTTAAGATTACATTTCGTCAGTCAATTTAGCATTTGCCTTCGCTTGTTTTTCGCCAAATTCTTCTCGGATCTCGCAAACTCTCTTCCTTTGATCGATTGGGGTTACTCCAACAATTATCAGCACCGCTGGTTCAGAAACCGACGATATGACATTGTGATCCTTAGAGCCTTTAGAGTCTAGAGTCTTTATTCTGAAGCCATCCATTTTCTATACTTGTCAGATCACATCGACTCAAACTACGTATCCATATGGATTGGATGACGTTCTCAGGAACCGGAGTTTACTCTCTGTTGATCGAATCTCTTCCCAAAAAGTCATTTTGCTATCTAGGTGCATTGTGCTCATCCTCACAATCATATCCATCTCCCTGGACATTCTCCTCCTTGTTAGCTAGACAACTTTCGTCTCTCCTGTTACCAGAGTCAGGCCCCGTTTGTCCATCCATGAAGTCGCCCTTCTTATGATCTGGTTGAGCCGTCTTTGCAGATGTGTTTTGTTCCGCGCAACGATGAGTCATATCCCTAATAACGTCATTATGTATGTTGATATTGATGCTCACCATTTGCTTTGGAGTGATCACGGAAATACACTAGTGTAGTCCTAATTAAGTCAATAGAAACTTCAAACTTTTTATCCATATGCAAAGATAGAAAATGAGCCTGTTCTTGTAGAAAAAGCTTTAACTTTTTAAATGTCTTGTATTCTCGACGTTTTGCCCATAAAATTGAAAAATTACGTTACATATTTTTTTACTTTTTTTTGCTACAGAATTATATTATGCATTTTATATAAAGTAATTTGACAGTTAAAGCGTTCCTAATGCTATATTTACCACTATAATTACTGTAAGAATGTTTTACAAATTATATTGGTTATAGAAATTTTCAAAATAAGTTTTGTACATATTAACATTATAATCTCCTTGTATCTTACATTTTTAATTTACTATATATACGAATATATTGTTAGGTTTCATTGACTATATCGATAAATTTTAATATATTTTTAGTAAACTTTAGTGGAGACATTGTGTAGCGCTATTTACATGCACTTAATTCCTATGTATCATTAAGGTTATTGCTTTCTTAATAAATTACAATATTTCCGTATAAGTAGAGCTCGGCCTATTCTCGAACCTCCTCATTGACCTTGACCACAATGCATGTTGGAACGGCCAAGGTCAATGAAGAGGTTTTAGAATCGGTTAAGCCTGAGAAAGTTTCATTGTCAAGGACATTTCAAGGTCACTGTCATTCCAATGTCAAGTTTGAGGTTATTTCAAGGTCAAGGTTGTTCCAACTTAGTTATTGGTTTAATGTCGAAGACGTTTAAAGGTCAAGGTCGTTTCAATGACGATGTCATTTCAAAATCAATGACAATGTAATTTCATGGTCAAGGACGTTTTAATGTAAATTCAAGGTTAAGGGTGTTTTAATGTCAAAGCCAATGTATTATCGCGTTTCGAGAGGTTTATAAACCCATGCCTGTTTCGTTTTAATGATAGTTCACATTAGTGATGTATGTGAAAATAGTCGTTGTCGAACATGAATTCGAATTATTAGATAGAATTTATATTTTAGAAATTATTAGGATAGAGGTTAGTGATGATCATGTTCTAGTAGTTAGTATGTCAGAAAGTATTGATGACGATATAGAAGATGATACGGAATATGAGGAAGAAAATAATGATAATGTAGAAAACATTATTGGAAAAGAGAATAAAGATGTGAAAAAGGAGAGAAATGAAACGGAATATGAAGAAGGAAGTAATGATGACATAGTAGAAATTATTGAAAACGTGAATAAAGAGGACATTTATAATGACATTCGATGCCGAAACAATTATACTCAATGACATTAGAAGTGTTACACCTAGAAGGAATAGTTTCCTGGACGTGATTTTTTGGTAATGTGATAAGCTTAAGTCAAGAATGAAAGGATCAGATTTCCAAGAAATTTTATTAACATTAATTTGAAAAAAAATCAATAATGTGTTTGGCGACCCCGTAGCTGTAGACACTCCTGTACACGTCTAGGCATCGACAAAATAAGATGGTCGATGTCTGCTTGTGGCACCTCGTTCCAAGCAACTTGAACTTGGTGGATTAACTGTGCCAGAGTTTGTGGAGGATGGTTCAAATTGGTCAGTCTTCTCCCCATTATGTCCCACATATGTTCGATGGGATTTAAATCCGGTGAACGGGGTGGCCACGGCAAAACATTAACGCCAGCTTCTCGTAGAAAGTCCATAGTACGACGAGCAATATGTGGACGAGCGTTGTCTTGCTGAAAAAGGACGTGTGGACGGCCATCTAGATAAGGCAATAAAGTGGTTTGTAGGATGTCATCAACATAACGCGCAGCTGTCATACTGCCCCGAATAAACAGAAGAGGTGATCGGCTTCCATATGCAATAGCCCCCCAAACCATTACTCCAACAGTCCTGTGCACATGCCTCTCAACAGCAAATCCAATATCACGTCGCTCTCCACGACGGCGTCTTACCCTCTGACGGCCATCATGCATGCCTAGGCAGAATCGCGATTCGTCGCTGAATACGACATTATGCCATTCTGCTTCCCAATGCTGCCATTCTCTGCACCAGTCCAAACGTTGACGACGATGTTCTGCAGTCAAAGGAAGGACTAATCGTGGACGGTATGAAGCAAGTCCAAAAGCTCGAATGCGGCGATATAATGTTCGCATACTGACAATGCGACCTTCTACACCAAACCATTGGTCACAGAGTTGGCGCGTAGTAGCAAAACGGTCTCGCAGAGCTAGTAGTCTGAAGTGCCTGTCTTGACGCTCTGCGGTACGCCTCGGTTGACCTGTTGGTCTGTTTCGTGTTCCTCTACCTTCTTCTGTCCACACCCTACACACACGCATTACCGTCATAGCAGTGGAACCAACACGGCGGGCAATTTCGCGGTAGGCCAAACCGACTTCTCTAAAAGCAACAATTCTACCCCTGTCAAAATCACTAAGATGGTGATATTGTTGACGCCTTCGAATTGGAGGCATTTTGTTACGCTTAACAGAAGTAGGCGAAGACACAATAACTGAAAAAAAAAAAAACTTCTACTTATTAGCTCTGATAAACCGTTTTCTTAACAACTCAATAAAAGAAAAAACTTTTTTTTTGCAAAAACTGTCAAACATAAAACGATACAATTGTTATCATAACAAGCTGTCAATATAGTCATTCTGTTGTCAAAAGCACAATTCCAGGAAATTGTTCCTTCTAGGTGTAACAATTCTAATGTCATTGAGTATATATTAACAACAGAAAATTATACTAATGATATGGAGTAGTATAAATTTATTAAATGTATATATATATATATGTTGAAGTAATTATTATTTAAAAAAAATATCAAGTTTCAATTTAGAGATTATTCACACTTACTTACATACCTTCTCCATGCCAGTAGCAAACATTTGATGACAGGAGGTGGAGCAGATGCTTGTTTCATTTGAGTAACAGTTCAACTTTGTGTTTTCGCAGTGTAGTTCCAATTTAGGATATATTCATTGAGTGTAATTAAAATGTTCGAATGTGAATATTGTGATATAACTGCCGACGTTTCTTCGGGGCTCAACTACTGCTACTGTCTGTCGCACTGAAACGTCGGCAGTGATGCGGTTCCAGCCCGGAAGCAGATAGGTGTATGTACTTATTTCGCTCTGTAAAAACTACAACTTGGTTTGCCTTTCCTAATTTTATCCGCACTCACTGAACTTATTATATGTTTATCTAAAATACGTTTTAAAAATTCCAGTTTTTCTCAACCCATCAGAACCGTTAAATCTACACCAATACACAATCGCTTAACAATTTCAACAAATTCACCCGATGATGTATAACCATCTTTCCATGTTACGCAAACGCATATATTGCAACACGTTGATATCTACTGTTAATGTACCAAACGTAATAACCGGTTTAAATACAAAATGACTCGGCTTATAATCGCTATCACAAGTAGCTAATTCATTCAGTATCACACTACAATTATTAAAACGATACCATTGTAAATAAATAATTATAAAATTTTTCTCATCATAATTCATAATAATATATAAAATTTATAATAATATACAAAAACTCACTTCCGCACATAGACCATTCAAAAAAATATGCCCTAACATCTCATCCTATTTATCTAATTATTTTCTGCTGTACTGTTCCTTCTTCATTCCGCCTCTCAATCTTAAAATTAATCCACTAATACTTTCGCTGTACTACTTTGTCAAATGGTGAATATTCATATAATTTATTATGTAATATTAAACAATAAAGTGCAGTATCCATAGGTCTTTCGTTGTAAATTTACTTCTAACTTCAACACCACTACTATATATAGCATCTTCCTGATGTGCACAATTATTACCTATTTCAGGACATAATTAAATTGACTAAGCTTTAACAACGATTCAATATAATCATAACTACGAGGATAGTTTGACAAGTAGTGAGAATGACACATAGGTGGCGCTCTAATTGGTAAAACAAATGCACTGTAATTTAGGTTGCCTATTTATACGTTTACATTCCGATATTTAGATAAATCGGTTGATTAGTTTATTTTTGACAGCTGATTTAAAAAGAAGCAACACCTCGTTTTGTTAAAATGGAAAAAGCAGAGTATCGTGCGGTGATTAAATACTTCGTAATTAAGGGTATGACAGCTATCGAAATAAAAGATGAGTTACGGGAAACATTAGGTGACTCTGCTCCATCATCCGCCACAATTAGTAGATGGGTAAATGAATTTAAACGTGACTTCTAAGAAAATGATTATAAAAATCCATAATATTATTACGCAAGATCGACGACTCAAAGTGAGAGAAACAGCAGACATGGTAAACATTTCAACAGACGCCTACACCACATTTTAACGAAAGAATTGGGTCTTGCCAAGCTTTCGGCAAGATGAGTGCCGCGATTCCTTGCGACTGATCAAAAATTCACTCGTTTGCGCATTTCAAATGAGTGTTTGGACCTTCATAAGCGGAATTCGGTTGATTTTTGTAGACGATTTGTTATTTGCGATGAAACTTGGAAACACTACAGTACACCCGAAACTAAACAACAGTCGAAACAATGGTTAGAACGTGGTTCTGCACCTCCAACGAAAACGAAAACCACTTTATCGGCAAACAAGGTGATGGCATCAATTTTTTGGGATTCAAAAGGCATTTTGCTCATTGATTACCTTCAAAAAGGTGCTACAATAAACGGACAATATTATGCAGAACCTCTACAAAAATTAAATGTTGAGATTCGTACTAAACGGCCAGGAATGGCAAAGAAAAAGATTCTGTTTCACCAAGACAACGCTCCCTCGCATACCAGCACAGTTGCGATGTCCAAACTTCACGAGTTGAATTTCCAATTAGTACCGCATGCGCCTTATTCGCCGGATCTAGCCCCTTTCGACTTCCACCTTTTTCCAAAATTGGAAATGGCACTAGGTGGAAAGAAATTTTCGTCTTACGACGAGCTTATCATCTTCGTAAATGAGTATTTTGCAAGCCTTCCGGAATCGCATTTTAGAGATGGCATAAGGGCATTGGAGCACCGTTGGAATAAATGTATTGCTCTTTTAGGAGAATATATTGAAAAATCAAAATTATTTTTTATTTAAGAAATTCGTTTTTCTTTTCCATTCTCACTACTTGTCAAGCTACCCTCGTGTAATACACTGATTTAAATCTAGCATACATATTATATGCGTATAAAATAGCAATTCGATTTTCATAAAAATCACCTAGAACATTTTCGGAAAGATATGTTTTACCATTTAAATAAACTGATATATTAGTTAAATTAATAACATCAAATCCTCTCATATTTTCATCCAACTTTCCCCTTTTTCCCTATTTGAAAACCCAAAATAATATATCTACGTGTCTCTAAATGTGTAGCCGTCTTAATTAACCACCTATGAGAATCAATTATTTACTTAATACTTTCGGTCATAAAAGGATTAATTATAAGATCATTAGTATCGGCGCATCGTTTCAATACTAATTCTTGTGACACGTTTAATGCACCATGTTTAAAAATGTCATAGGAATATACAAATACTAAAATTACCTTTACCATCCAATACTGTTGGAATATCCTATTCGCAATTTTCTAATTTATTCACATAACTTGGACTATAAGATAAATGTTCCTTCATAGTTCAAGTTATACCAACATCTCCTACTCCATCTACCTCAACACCACTAATTACAAATCTGATATTACTAAACATAAAAGCTGCTGAATTATGACTTAAAGATACTGTATTACTTGTTTCACTGTCATCACAAGCTAAACGCAATTTTTCTTCAATTAATAATTCCGACTATGCCGGATATGTATATTTATCTATTTCAGGTATAACAATCCTAATTTCATCATTATTCTAATATTTTGGTGAAACAAAAGGTACGTTATTATGAAATTCCATCTCAATAATAGAATTATATATAATACAAACCTTAGCTAGTACATCTAAATTATCCATCACTTATATTATTGATTTTATTGATTGTATGGATATCCACTTTTAACTTCACATAAACAAACTTCATCTTATTCAAGAATATGATCTTCGCTCCACTTACTATCATAAAATAAATATCAAAAACACTATTCTTACTCAGATTATCTTACACCAGAACTTTTAATCCGAGCGGCTGCGAGAGAGGTAGGCGTTTCACATACAATCGTCCATAGCATACTTTGAAGGAAGTAATTGCAACCCTATCACGTGTAACGTGTCCAAGAACTTATGGAAGCCAATCAAACACTATGGATTAACTTTTGTAGATGGTTTCGCCGGAAACTGCACTTTGACTGAAGGGTGTTATTTATCAATGAGTGTACTTTTACGAGGGAAGGTATTTTAAATTTTCATAACATTCGTTACTGGGCCAATGCAAATCTCCACATCATACATCGCTATGACGTCATTACATTTACATCATTACAGATTTATGCTAATGCACATACCAAACTTTTCACTAAAATTCGTTGTCGTCACACATGTGTTATTATAAAACTTGATGATATATAAGTTACAGCTATAGATGGTTTGTCATATTTAAATGTTAAATTTGTTTCATGACATATTTTTGTTAATGATTATTTTCAATTATATTATAATAACGAATATGAGAAATGAGAGACTAGTTTATTAATGATCAAATTTATGTAATAAAAAAATACAACAAATATTAAGCAAATAAGTTTCTTAACAAACACACTAATTCTAACAACCGTTCTGAATAGTTTTTAACAAAATGGGGTTACCACACTAAAATAAAAGGTGAGTACAAATTAACTTTATTAAACGAATTTTAAATAAACAGGAGAACTCGTATTAAAACTATTAGGTAACTAAGTAAAATTAATTTTATAGGCTGACCATTGTAGAGTATGTATAATTTAATAAAAATAAATTCAGTTAATCTTTAATCTTTTGAATTCCAATTATCGGTTATCTAAATTTATTTATGTGCATATAATTTCATAGGAATAAGAAAATCAATACATTTTATACAAGGACATCTTACTATACACACACAACCAATAATAAAAATACTTAGAATATTTACAGTAGAAATAATCAAACCTATTGTAGCTGAAATTTTGATAAACCTAATATATCAATAATAATAACACAAGGTGTAATGATAATAATTTTAATAGCGATAGCAGGCATCATAACAGTTAAACTAGTCTTGCAAAAATTTTCAAAATAATACATATAACAGAAATTGGTTTAATAATTATTGAGATTACATGACTACTAAGAATACTTTTCATGGTAATTTGAATTTTTATCAAACAATACATACATTTTTCGTTTTGAGTTGAATGCACGTGCGTTTGTCTCTGCTAATTAATTTTTGTTTTTTAGTATTAAAATTTTATCGATTTTAAAAATTCAAAAAATATCTATTGTTGTATATATTGTACTAATATTATTTCTGTGCTATTAAATCCGGAAGTCTTTTAATGTGAATTATTTGTTTGATGTTTGATGGCTTCGTTGCAATGGTCGAAAATAGTTCTGTAAAAGTCACTGTAGGAAATTTTACTATCGAATACTTGTGGGAACTGTTTTTCTGTGTGTAGCAAACAGAATGCTGGTATACAAATATGTAGAACCGCGTTCTAGATATTTTCATACCCAGGTTGGGTGCTTTTCAACCGTTCTTTCGGCGGCTATCAACGATTCTGCGTTAATATGGAAATTTGTATTAAAGTTTAATTGATGTAGACTCCACATAGACAATGAAGATTTTATCAAGTATCTAGGCCGATATAGCATCCATTAAGCATAGTCAAAGCGAAGTATATGGATCTGACAATTTATGGTGACAAGTTAGATAATTTTAATTGAGAGAGGTAAGATTTTAGAAGCATGCTCATAAACAAAATATCTGAAGATGTCCCCAATTATTAAGAATTCCTCCAATTCAAGTCGTATTTTGGTTCATTGACCATTTAATGTAAGCTAAGCTAAGAACTGTCTAGAAACAAGAGAAATTTATAAAGATACGGGTAACTTGTTCTGTTGGGTAAAGGATTTCAAGATCACGAATAGAAACAGTGAGTAATCTACCGCAATTACAATTTTTAACAAGTCATCGTGCAATGTATAAAATAAGATGTGATCTTTTATTTTTGGTAATTGCTTACTACCAGAATGCCCGTAGATTGCGGATTGAGACAAAAAAGTTGTATATAATGGCAACTAGTAAATCTTGTTTAGTGATTCGTTGTCGGAAAGGTGGTTGCAACCTAATATAAACCGTGAAAAATTGTTTAGGTTTGATTATTGAGATAGAAATTTGATTACTAGTTTTCAAAAATGGTAATGCTTCAATGCTGTGGATAGTGCTCTTTCTTCAAAACGTGTTGGTAAATGGTATACTAAGAAAATGTGTAAAAGACTAGAGAAATTTGTAAAGATTAGTATATATGGATATATATGGATTTCAGTTGATTTGAGTAACAAATTTTTACATATACATATGCTGTGTACATTTCACGGGTTACAGCATGACAAGTTATTGGCGCACACCGACGATTTTTTGATGTCATTCGAAATAATCAAAGGCGGGTCGTTATTACTAGGTGAGGTGTTGCTTTTGGTAAAACAGGTTAGTTTTAAGTTAAATATTTGAAAGTGCTCATTTCCGCAAACGAAATTGGGGTACTTAGGTCAAGAAATTTGTGCAGTTAAATCTTCACAAATTTATCTCAATGTGGCAAAACCTGGATCTTTGTACAAAACACTTTCAAACTTCCGTAAAACAGAACAATTTTTTGCGTCTTCTACCGCGAAGAGCTGTAGGTGAATATTTTTCACTATTTTACTGATTTCACTAACGATAGCGAAGGACTTTCTAATCTTTCTACTGTCTCGACTATTCAGAAGTAATTGTTCGGAATAGTTTTCAAAGCTGTTTTAATCTGACATTCTTGAAATTTTGACTAGATTTGCTTGATAGCTGCATCTTCTTTCGGATCGAATTTTAAAACTACGTCCTTTATATTCGCAAAATATTTATAATAGTAAAACGCTGCCTGTAACCATGTTCCTCAACGTATAAAAATCGGCCCTGTGAATCAGGAATACTGGGATACAGTCTGTGAAATTCAAGAACACGTTTTGGGGATTTGACAAACATTACTTTTGTATGCGCTGTTAAAGCGTCTACCTCAGGGTAACACACTCGAATAGTATTTCTCAAAAGACTAAACGCATGAATTATACACGTAACATCTAACAAGTTAGCACAATGTTTTTTTAAGAGACCTACAAAAAACATGTTTGCGGCACCATCACTCATAAACATTAACAGATGGCTTTTTTTGAAAGTCGAAAATTTTCCAACTTAACTTTGAAATTACTTGGACGGTCGTACTCTTCTGAAAGAAAAAAAATTGAAGATGACCATTGAACGTACCATAACAATAACAAACTGAATTTTTTTACGATTTTTTTGTTTCATCGACGCATAACCATAGTTTCTTTATTTTTCAATTCAAATTTAATTTTATATTCAATACGTTCAGGGACGGATGGTAGAAAATTTTGTAGGGCTGTTTAACTAGGTAACAAATATTTCATGTATTTATTCCGGAATGAATAGAACGATTCATTGGATAATAAGGCAAACGGTAGATTACACAAAATCATTGTTACATATAAATAAAATGAAAATTTCTCATTCGATTTTAAGATTTTTGTATGTGCTTTGTATTCTTAACGTGTCGCTTGCAATAGCTTTTCGTCCAGCATGTTAGAAACATATCGCAAACTGTACATTTAGTTTTTGTACGGTTGCAAACTAAATCACTTATTAACCTATTTGCTTGGTCGGGCAATAATTATTTTTTCGGTATACCTATCTGTAACAATATTATTATTGTATATAACGGTCTATGCAAAACAAATACATATCGCTTTCAATATACATACTAATATGTAATATCGCAGACGAAATTCACCTAATATGCCAGTGGAGCGCACCTCGAATTGGCATCTCTAGCGATAATGCTCTTTTCCAACAGATAGTGCTAGTTAATTTTTGCAAGTGTTAGAGTCATTCACATCTATGTTTATGATACTTTGTAATAGCTGACAATTTTAACTTCATTTTGAAAACAAATTGAGCGATTTGGTTGCGTGGTTAAAATTTATAAAAATTTGAGAATGATAAATCAAAGTGCGCATTTTCGTTATATTTTTTTATTACTTTTGTAAAGGGAAGAACGCACATCGAACTTGTGGAAAAATGCGTAAACTTTATGGAGACAACGCTATAACACATGGATCAATAAGTCCCGAGACTAACAATGAAAACAACATTTTTTTTGCAAAATTTTTTTTTATTCATCAACATAATCACCTTTTAGGGTGATACAATGGTTCCAACGCTTTTCCAATTTTTCAATACCATGTTTATAAAAAAATTTATCTTTCGCTTCAAAATAAGCTTCAGTTTCAGCGATGACCTCCTCATTTGAGCCAAATCTTTTTCCCTGGAGCATTTTTTTAAGATCAGCAAAGAGCCAGTAGTCACTGGGGCCTAAATCTGGCGAATATGGGGGGTGGGGAAGCAGATTAAAACCCAATTCGTTCAATTTTGCCATTGTTTTCATCGAGTTGTGGCAGGGTGCATTGTCTTGGTGAAAAAGGATTTTTTTTCTCTGCATGTGCGGTCGTTTTTTTGCGATTTCCTCCTTCAAACGCACCAGTAAGTCAATATAATAATCACTGTTGATCGATTTACCTTTTTCGAGGTAGTCAATGAAAATCACGCCATGTGTATCCCAAAAAACTGACGCCAGGACTTTACCAGCTGACTGCTGCGTTTTCGGACGTTTCGGACGGCTTTCGCCAGCTGTGCGCCACTCAGATGACTGCCGCTTCGACTCTGGAGTCTAGTGATGTATCCATGTTTCGTCCATGGTCACATAACGACGCAAGAAATCTTTTTTGTTGCGAGTAAATAGCGATAAACAGCTTTCTGAATCATCGACTCGTTGCTGTTTTTGTTCCATCGAAAGTAATCGCGGCACCCACTTGGAAAAAACCTTTTTCATGCTCAATTTTTCATGAAGGATAGTAAATACACTTCCATATGATATCTGTGTCATCTCAGCAATCTCACGGAGCTTCACTTTATCTTTCATTATAATTTTTGTCACTTCACTCACATTTTCCGGTGTAACGGCTTCCACAGGTCTACCCGAGCGTTCCGCGTCATTTGTGTCGGTACGACCACGTTTAAACTCGGCAAACCACCGACAAATCGTTGCTTTTGATGGACAAGAGTCCGGGTAACATTTTTCAATCTATTGTTTTGCTTGCGTGGTGTTCTTACCCATTAAAAAACAATGTTTTATCAGAACACGAAACTCGGTTTTTTCCATTGTTTAAACAAACTACAAAACGACTTTACTCCAACCTCGATAACTCAGCTGTTTCTGGCCCGATCGACTTAAAATTTTGACACGTTTCAAGCAAAGGTTAGTACTCTAGAAAGACGTGGTTACTGGTTTACTACGAGCGCCATCTATGGGTTAGTCTCGGGACTTATTGATCCATGTGTTACATATGCTCACGATAATTCACGAAATTCTCTGCTGGTGATTTAAGTCTCAACGATACTTCTCAGTCAGGGAGCTTCACAAACCCATAGCACATGATTCAAATGTCCATTACCACATGAAAAAGCAAGTTCGATATTTGGATTCCCTATGAACCAAATATTATTTCTGGCATTTGACAGTATAGTTAATAAAATTACAAACACGAATAAATAGTATGTATATGTACCACAATTAGATTTTATTCGATTTTTCAAAGTTGTAGAAAAGTGCATCTTCATGGCAATTCTTATTCAATGTCATGTAAAAGTATACAAAGTGTATTCTTAATGTACTCTTCTATATATTTGAAATGAAAATGTGTAGGTCTGGGCAGGTCCTGTACATTTTATTAGTTTTAAGAATTACATTTTAGTTTGAGGCTATTAAGGGGAAAATCTGAAATATATTTAACGGGAATAGTGTAAATTGTCGGGATGAGAAATATATTAAATGTATTGTGTTGAGGAAGAGATTATGAAGGCATAATGAACTGCTGAAAAGCTTTGTGAAATGTAGCATCCAAATTATATTTGATCTTTTGGAGTATCGTTTTTTAGAGATTAGTTTTTAGTTTTCAATTTTCCTTGTGTTGTTATAGATTTATTCACCATATATATATATAATACTGAAATTTTGATTAGAAGGAAATGGTAGTCTAGGGATCGTATTCTTTCCCCATTTTAGGAAGGTAGATGAAATCGGATGAAATTGGTGGAGTGGTCGGTGGTTATTCTAATTCTCATTATTACTATTCTACATATTTAGAATGTATTTACATTTACATATAAATATTTGTTGCTTTTATTATAATTAATAAAAAGAAATGCTCAAAAAGAGTTTACGCTTTTTTTACGATTCTACTTAAAAATGAATACATACATATATCTAAAAATAGAATAACAATGTAATATTTTGTTTTGCTGCAATGCTGGCACTGGTCCATTTATTTAATACCGTTATTAATACCGTTACATATATATATATATATATATATATATATATATATATATATATACATATACTTTCATTGATAAGTTTCCTGTAACAGGTGCCATTGCAATTCCCAGAAATTGAAAAATGAAAGTGAATGTATACATATATTCATTTCATAATAGGTTAAGTAAAATTAGGTTGCGTATTTGGTGTATCTATTTAGAAGTACAGGGTATTTCAAAAAGAATATACGTATTTCGAATGCATATATTTATTAAACTTTAAGACATACGAATATGTAGCTTTACACACATATTTACGAACTTCTCAAATTCAGATTACAGATGTCCAATATGTCCGCCATCAGCGACACGAACAATATCACATCGATACTCAAATTCCTCCCATACTCGAGCAAACATGTCCTTCGTCACTGATGTTATGGCAGTACGGATCGGGTTCTTCAACTCTTCCAGGTTTTGTGGGAGTGGTGGTACATATACGTTGTCTTTAAGGAAACCCCACAGGAAGAAGCCACAGGGTGTCGGATCCGGTGGCCGTGGGGCCCAGGTGAGACATGCTAAATCGCCAGCTCCTTGACGACCAATCCAACGGTTCGGTAGAGTTTCATTCATATATTCGCGCACTTGGCAACTCCAGTAAGGGAGTACCCCGTCTTGTTGAAAAATGAAATTGTTTTCATGCAGCCTCGGAAACAACCAGTTTTGTAACATAGCGAGATACTTCTGACCGTTAACTGTGTTTCCATCAAAGAAGAATGGGCCGTAAGCAGATGATCGGAATATCGCACAAAACACATTGATTTTAGGCGAATCTCGTACAAGTTCAATGGCTGCATGTGGGTTCTATACACCCCAAATTCGATCATTGTGTTTGTTTACCAGACTACTAACATGGAAAGTCGTTTCATCACTGAACGCAATGCGTTGTGCGAAAGTGTTATCATTGTCAATAGCTTCGTGAATCTCGTTACAAAATGCCACACGTTTCCGTTTGTCATCAGGACGCAGAGCTTGTAACAACTGTAGCTTGTACGGCTTCATAACTAACCAACGTCTCAAAACACGCCAAATTGTTGTTGTAGGCAGTTGTAACTCCCGACTGTCACGACGAGTTGATTTTGAAGGATTACGTTGGAAAGCAGGGTAGATCTGCGAATGTTCCACTTATTCGGAGGATCAATTTGGTAGCTCAACCTGAATGCACTGTAATCACGGAATTGCACTTCGCAAACTCGAGAACACAAAATGATTTCTGCTGCGGAGTAGCTATTTTAAACGTATGACGGTTACTAAGAAAAACAGAAGACAACTGACATCTAGCGGCTATTAAATAAACTAGACTATGTATTCGTTTCTCTAATAGCCGAGCTGAGGCGCAGCGATCGATAGTTTGGACAAAATAATACTTTGTAATAAGTATATTCTTTTTGAAACACGCTGTATATTAAAATAGGTTACAGTAAAATTCATGAAAGTTACAATCTTTATTCTTTTTTATTGGGAATTTCGATCATTACGATAATAAAACATTTAATTTCTATTAACGACGTTTCGGATGAAGCCCCCCCCCCTTTTTTTCGAGTTATTGTACATTATCAAAGTCGTGGGAATGTTTAGTATATATTTTCTGACACCAGGGTAGGTAAGCTTTGTAACCTTGTTTTGTTTAATTCAGAAATTCTTGAGTTGATAATTTATATTTAATTCTTGGCTTTGGCGCTATGTATTCATTGTATCACTCCTGTGTATTTTAATAAGAATATAATTCTATTATAATTCCCTTTTTTATATATTTAATTACTTTGTAGCAAGACTGATAGCTAAAGATAGCATTTTGAATATTACTTATTAAATTAAAATCTTTATAAAATAATGATAGATTAATTTTAATTTTTAATAAGACACAAATTATGTACTTGAGCAACAGCAACAGCAACTCTGTGGAATTTTATCTTCTGGTCGCTGTGTTGCGTTGTCTAGTATGTATACATTATATTTAATGCTGACTAAAACTATTGTTAGCATTAGAACAACGAGCCCATTGTTTAATGATGGTTGCAATATTACACTACCGTCCCAACATATTTAAACATATTTAAACATATTTAATGTAAACAAAAATATACTTCAATAATACGTTAATAATACTACTTACTTAATATATTTCTGTACAAATAATCCCGATTTGCACACTAGGTTATTATATAGAACCCTATATTCGCAGGTATATATTGTTGCAAACCTCAATAAACAATAAATAAATTTATCTGCTGATGAATACAACTTAGTTGTCGAAATATAATACGTATACAGAATACGAAAATTATTGTGGAAGGGGGTTATATATCAACCTTAAGGCTCCATTAAATTTACCGTATTTCTGTTACCCAATATAAAATAAAGAATATGAAATGAATGAAAAGAATAAACATAAAACAGCTTTTAGCAAGAAATAGCATACATAGGGCACAGTATTTCAAATTAGAGAGTTAAACCTTGTCTAAAGAAAGTAGAGGCAATCACAAATATAAAATTTTTACAATATCAAAAAGATATAAAGTCTTTTCTAGGTCTAACAGGGTATTAAGAAAATTTATTAATAATTACTCTAATTTCCCAAAACCTCTTACAAGTGGTAAAATAGTAAATTATAATGGTCAGATAAATTCGAAAAATTATTTAATACTCTTAAAGAAATATTAACCAGTCAACCAGATTTTAATAATCATTTATGTTAATAACCGATGCTAGTAATGAAGCTATTGGTTCTGTGTTAAGTCGACGAAAAATAGGTAAAGATCTTCCCATCGCGCATCATTCTAAAACGTTAAATACAGCCGAAAAAAATTATTGCCATAGAAAAAGAATTTCTGTCAATAGTAGAAGTATGTAAATTATTATAAATTATACTTATTCGGTAAGAAATTCACATAGTAAATAAAAAATTTATTTTCCTATCAAGTACTACGTGTAGTGTTTTCGGTACATCTGCTGTATAAAGCAGGTATTGAATTAGCTTTACTATTGTACATCTACAAATATTTAGAAGCTTCATTTTGATATTTAACGAAGGAAAGAGCACTTAATAAAAATGATGGATTAACATTCTTTTTTAAATATCAGTCATGATGCACTTTGTCAAATACATGTTTAATATCAAGTAATCCATCAGAACAATATCTTTTTGCTTTGAGATAATTCTTAGTTTTGTTGATTTTCCTGTACACTTGCTCGATAATGATTTGATAACGATATGTGTGTCAGCCAAATTAACTCTGATATTATGCTGTCCTTTATCAACACAGGCTGATTGGGCACTGCGATGCTTTTTTTGTGAAGATTTTCTTAGTTTTTGGTACTACTACTGCTTGTGCTACTTTTCTCTATTAAACATACAACTTTTTACATGAATTCTTTCAGTATTTTGGTAGCGATGAGATCATATTCAGATGCCTTGCTCGAATAGTTTTTTTACAGAAAAACGGATTTCGAGGATTTTTTACTTTAGAATTGGTAAACTCAATTGAAATAGAATTTCAAAAAGCGTGCATATCTTGCTGAATAAGAGGCTCAACAAGGCTAGGCATAAAAACTTGAGAGAAATTGCAAAAATCTTTGCTCGCTTTGTCATTATTTCTTGTCCATTCATTCATTCTCGATACTCCTTGAATTAGGTATAGCATTTTGGTAAATTATTTTAGTTTCTTTATCGCTTTGTAAAGTCAGTAACCTATTTTTTCAAAGAAACTTCCCATAGATTTTGAGGTTGTTACGTGTCCGTAACACAATCATCAAATTTAGTTTTATATTATCACATTTTCTTTATAGAATCATTAATTTTGATAACATTAATCTTGATATTAACTTTTCTTTTGCTGTTACGCATATTTTTAATTGTTGATTAATTATTTGGATTGATTATTTACTGAATGTGGTTGCCGCATTTGGTCAGACGTATTTATGCTCTTACCGCGTATGGAATTTTGATCGCACGCTTTGCATTTCTTTTATCGTAGCATTTTTTATAAGTTTGTCCTTCTGCCTAAGAATGTTTAGGTAAAATTTCCATACAGTCTTAGAAGCTTGTTTTGTGATAATAATAATGAGTCCTCTGCAACCGTAGTTAGAGCATATTTTGATATTCCTGCGTTCTTGTTGATTATTTAGGTTGTTTTTATATTTATTCCCTTTATTTCTTCTCCTGTTCAGTGGAATTTATAATTTATCAAGGACGGCGTCTCACCGCGGCAGAGGAAAAGAAATATACCGGATCGTTATCAAATCCTCTAGAATAACCGCAGAAATCTGGACATTATAAAGTCAAACCCGCTTGATTATTATTAATATGGCACTTAATTTTCCTACCCTTGAAGATTCTCAGAAAAAGTGCTTTCTTAAGATTAGTTAAATTAGTTTCTTTTTTAGCGAGTTAAAAGCAATAAATGCAATTCGCAAATATTTGTTATTAAAAGCTAATTTTCTTGTCTTATTCCTTTACTTTTTATCTTAGTAAATTTATTCATTAGTGATTTATAATTACTTTAAAGTCTTATTTTGTTTTATCGACATTTATAGTTCAATAATTTCTAGTGTAATTCGCTTGCACTTTTTTTGTATGTCATCTGGCATTAGTAATTTTATTTTTGAACCTTCTTATGTAGTAAAAGTTAACACTTTTTGCCCGTTTCAAGATATACACTTTTGATATTTTATTTGTTTAAATATATATACTTTTAAAATGTCATATCGTGCATAATGACAAATTTTTAATAAACTTTATTTATTTGATTTTTTTTTCTTGTGGACGGAATATAAGTATGTGGTCATTAATTTATGTATTCATAATTGCACATATGTACATATATTCTTTTCTCTTGATGTTATTAATACCGTAATATTACGTCGAAAATTAGCCAGTTTACATGCACTTTGAATGAACTATTATTTGTTTTTGTCCATATCTTTAATTTATGAAACTTTTTTTTATAATAAATCTAATCGAGTATGCCAGTATCCTAACTATCCAGTGACCCTCGCGTTTAGCTTTTAGGTTGCGGAGAGTAGAAGGGGTTACCTGTTAATACAATGTTATAGAACGCCACAAATTTGTAACCCTGAAAGCCCTTTTGCAAATATTGAAACACAGGCTCCACAAATATCCCTATTGACAATGGTTCTTGGTGCAGCTCTATACAGATTTATTGTGTGATCAATATTTAGATTGACAAAGTATAGAGTAATTAATTAATTATGCACTAGCATCTAAAATAAATAATTAAAACTGAGTTAATTATAAGTTAATAATTTCTTTTGTCCTTTTTATACGTATAGTTAATTCACACACAAAATTATACAATACATGTGCCCTTAATTGGACACTTTCCAAATAACAACAATAATAGAGCACACAAACAAAATAATCGCAATAAATTTACAACACGATAAAGTTTTTTTTCAGTTTTCGGCGGAATACAAATTACTTTAAACACTGAACTACTTAGCCGAGGGCTAACTAATCGTTTGTCAGCAGGCAAAATGATCACTTATATGATAACCGAGTAACGAACCCTTAGTTAATTTAAAAAATATACAGTCAAAGCCAAGAAGTTGATGGAGGTAGTTTCTAAATTTACTAGATACTCTATCGACACAAAAGTTAAGTACGGATTTTGATTCTACGGTTTACTGAATTAACTATCTTCTTTCTATATGGCTTTAATAAACTTTTTTCTATTGGACGCAGATATTTCTACTTTGGGCCTATGCGATCTTAAATGGCCTCGAACTAACTAGTATGGTGGCAAATACATGCACTTGTTACCATAGTCTTTACAATTAAATAAACACAACAAATTAGTATATATATATATATATATATAGATGAAAAGAAAGATTGTACGAACGTCTGTATCCCAGATATGAGTGCTTTAATCAATCTTGATGTGTCGGTCAAATGTTCTCGATACCCCTTGAGCGTGTGAGATTAACCCTGTATTCTGTTTGATGGGCGTGGGATATTACTTACACCTTTATTGCATCTGTACGTTTAGTTTATAACAATTAGGGGTGCCCAAAGGGAAAAACCCCTGAAGAAATTAGGCCACTATAAAATACAAAGTTAATAATTTACATTCATACTTCTATGTATTGTTTTTTTTTGAAGGTTAATTAACTAGATGCAAGAGCGTGCCTTGCATCAAAATACCCAACAGAATCCCATTTGAATTTTACAGACACCATGTGCAATGCATTTTTTTGTTTCACGAACCTGCCCACTTCACTATAAGGTCGATAAAACATTTAATCCGGCTCTATTCAAATCCAACCAATCTTGACAGAAATGTATCAAAACCATTCCTAATTTAATAAGCCTGATTATAAATGCCAAGTTGGGACTCGTAAATGGCGTAAGATCGGAAGCTTATAATCACTTAGAACGTTAACGTTGGAAAGAGGAAGCAACTCGAGTGCCATCTTATTTTACTAATGAATAAATAAATGAATAAAAATTGCATGCTAATATGGATAAATAATTACAAAGCCACCGGGAATAATTTCAATCAATACGAAGACAACAATTACATGATTTGATTAAGTAAATTCTATTAAACCAAGTTAAAGTTTCGATGAAATCTGTAATCGATAAATTAAAATCGGTCGTATTGATTATGATCTACGGCGGACGGATACGAGAGGGTGTTGAAGTGTAACAAAAGCAACAATAAATACGTATTCTAACAGCATATACATGTGGAACTTTATGTTTGTAACAACCTCTGTACTCTCCTTTACCACCTGCGACTTATAGTAGATGTTTTACCAACCACCGATGTTGTCAGTATAGGCGGCTGTTCAAAGGTTCTTTTAATACTGTGGTGTTCGCTTGATTACCGTTTTTTTGTTATCCACCCCTGAAGCAGTCTCTTGTCGGGTGGAAACTTAAAGCGCGACAACAGGTAGACTCGAAAGGGGGGTAGAGTTGCATCTCGTCCACCTTCATATGTTTTTTCTTTATTATTGGTTAACGTTGCAAGACATAATGCCGATCCCTATGCACAAGCAATTTTAGTCACCTATTTTCTCATTATTGTAGTCAAACCAACAATAAATACCCGTAACAATAGTAGATTCATAAAATGTAATACCCACCTTATATAGTGTACCGACAGTCACTTTTAAAAGCCCTCAGCTAAAGATAATTTAGTTGTCTTCGAACGCCTAGCACTTTAATGCACTAATTCGCAACAATAGATAATCGAATTAAACTAATCCAACGAATTTTATCGCTAGAATTCGGCAAAAGGCGATATAAGGTTCATTGCTTTCTTGCTACTTTTTTTATTTATCATTTATTATTTTCAACACATTAAACATTTATCCAACATTTGGGTTAAAAAGATATATTTTTACTGAATGATTCTTTTTTATTGTCGCATATTATATATTGCAAAATGTGGTAATTTAAAATAGTTCATTCATCAATAATTCATTTATTTTGTAAAGAAAAAAGAATTTCTTAATTCCCTGCCAGATAATATTTACATTCCATACAGTTTAAGAATTACTGCGTGGCTTTGAAATTAGCTGGTTAGTAGACTTAGGATAGAGTCCTTTTTCTCCATAAAAATTTTCAACATTTAACTCTGGAATATCATTAGGTTATAATGTCGATCGTTATGGTAACAGATCATTTGACGAATTTTGTGAAGAAGATTCATTAATTACTTGAACGAATGAGGTTTCTGATTTAATTAGATATTGGTTATTTATGTGGGTATTTATGACCTCGTCCAATTTTCTTGTTTGTACTACTTAAATTATCTTCTTTGCAAAACATGGTGGATTTCACAGCCCTGGTATCTGTCAAGATGATTTCTACTGTATAAACACATTTCACGTAACATCACGGATTGTGATAAGAAGTATCTTTTACAATCATAGATTTGGCAGTTGCATGCTCGACTAATTCGCGTTTTTGATGTAATATTTTGAATTTAACTTTATAATTTAGAATTGTCTATTTGATAAATATCTTTATTGTTCTTATTTAAGATTCCAAATTACCTGAGGTGTCTCGGATTTTCATGTGAAAGTCTTAAAGCACAGAATGGTCTCATTAAATGTTTAGCTCCAGGATTTTCGACATTTGTCTCTGCAATTTCTAGATTAGCATAGCATACAACTCTTATAATAACTTACTGTGAAAATATACATAATGAAATGGACATAACTGCACTGTTCATGAATTCGATTATTCGCGTGATACATTTCACTGACTGATATAACGATACTGTCGATTAAATGGTTCACTTATTAACGAACAGGAACCGACAAATTGTAGCGTGGGAGTTGTAAAAAGTAAATCAAAAACGTCTACACCATTCAACGCATTATGGCGTTTTGTTTATATCGTGCTTGTACGGAATGAAGTGAGGAACGCCGCCTAAAGTGGCGCACATAAAGAAATCTGACCCGAATTCTTCGACAGTTCTTCACTCTCAACATTTACATCTGAATGTCCCCTTGCTTTGTATAAGATTTTATTCAGTGGTAAAAGAAAAAATAGTTAAACCCAAGATGTCACACTTTTTCAAGTCAAAAAGCAATAGTTTTTACATTACTTAATTACTATTGTCAATTAAAGTCAAAATATACTTGATTTTTCTATTTCCAACCCCTAACGTATATAGAACTAGAACTCCGATACTCGAGAGCGTTTGTCGGAACAGGTAGGAGTTGTTTAGAAAGTAATTTCCCTTTTTTTCATAGAAACGAAGAGCAATTCTTTTATAATACGTAGATATTTTATTTAATTGTATATTGACTGGTTTGGTCTAAAACGATATGACATATAGCTGTTGTAGCATGCTGCCGCGCTCGTAAAACTTTTGATCTTCGCTTGCAAAAAATTGAACCAAGTGACTTTTCACGTTCCCATTAGAATGAAATGTTTTCCATTTAAAGAATTTCGCGATGTCTTCGAATAACCTTGAAAAGAAAAGCCTATTTGATCAATTAAAAAAATTAAACAACAGTTTATCTACATACTAGCAACACAGCACAGTAAAACACCAGCGATCAATGTCGTAAATAACATTTCCTTCATTAAAGAATGATTTATTAAGAAACGAGAAAGGATTACTCTGTTTCTCAATTTTGATTTCCCGACCTTGTACTAGAATCAGGAAAATGTATTGTTATGCCAGCCCCTTTTGTTACTGTAAAAGGATTTGCTCTTAGATTGTCTCCGCTTTCTTTATTTGTTCCTCTTCTCAACACTTAACATTAAAAAAAAATTTAAGTCGTAGAATTGTAGACGCTGACACTCGAGTGTAGTATAAATTTTTAATGTCTTGGATTTTTTTATAAATTTATTAAATTTAAAAATATCCAAATTCACAGTTATTTGTATTGTGAAATGAACACAATATTTGTGTCTTCGCACTTAATTCTTGTTAAATAATATTTTAAAATATCTGTAATTTCATTATAATTTTGTAAAGCATGCCTTTTCTAAGACAATTAACACAAAAGTACCGTACATGTGCGTAAAATTACTTTAAATGATCTAAGCTATCAAAAATCCTAACTCTTTACTAACACAATTCAACTCTATATATAAAGGCTGTTTCAAATTGCGCGGTTTTTTAAGAATAAATAAAATATAGATGGCGCATTGTATTTGTCTGGGTATGTAGGCATTTAAAAAGTGTGATTGATATATGACATTTATAAAAATGGCTTCGTACACGGTACAACAACGTGTTCAAGTTGTTGAATTATTTCATGAAAATCAGCGTTCTGTGAAAAGAGTTTTTAAAAAATTACGTGAATTTTATGGTTTACATAATCGTCCATCTGAAGCACTATTGGTCGAATTATTAAAAAAATTTCCAGAGACCGGCTCCGTGTGTAATATCTTTATTAATCAATTACAAGACATATTCAAATAAACATTATATTAATAACTGACAAGTCTATCTATTTTATTATACTGACAGTTGTTATTTTTTATCTGATTCCTTTTATGAATTCATACAGGGCGCTCTATACATAACAATTCCTCCCTCTTTAATTTAAACTTTACGAATTTGAATCTTTTTTACAAATCTAGAATTTGTCTAGGCTTTTTTACTCGCGATGATCGTCGTAAGGTTATGCCATCATCTTTTGGTTTACATGCATCTTTTACATTAACAGTTTTTTCTAAAACATCTTTTCCTTCTTCTTGCTGTGGCTGTTGACTACTGTCGTTGGATGCAATGATTTGGCCTGAAGGATTGTAAACTTCAGGTTCCAATTTGCAAGGATTGAGTTGATTGGTATGCCTTTTCCATGTCCTATTATCGCTGGTTGTTACCGAGTAGGTTGTTGGACTCAGCTTATGATTGACGGAGGCTTTAGTCCAACTATTGGTGCTGTAGTTCTTTGCCATTACCACCTATTCCGGCTCGAACTGTATATTTCGATTTCCTCTATAACTGGATTTTTGCTCTAATTGTTTCTTGATAACGTTTTCACTTGCTTTTAACTTCAGTAGGTCCCATGTTGTTCTGAACTTCCGACTCATGTGTAGTTCAGCAGGTGAGACTCCTGTGGTGCAATGTGGCGTTGATCGATAGTGGAACAGAAACTTTAGTAGTGCCTCTTTTTTGTCCATGCCTTGCTGCACATATAATTTAAACTTTTTCTTGAAGGTTTTCACTAGATTTTCCGCTATTCCATTCGTTGCTGGGTGATATGGAGGAGTTTTTGTGTGCTTGATGCCATTCTCTTTCAGAAAACTTGAAAACTCTTCTGCGATGAATGCTGGTCCATTGTCCAACACGACCAGTAGTGGAATTCCCCAAGTACAAATATAATCTTTTAATACTTCAATGGTTGTTTCAGCTGTGATCTTGTTCATTTCACGAACATCAGCCCACTTAGAATGCGCGTCTATAATTGTTATATACATCTTGTTGTCCACTGGACCTAAAAAGTCAACATGGATCCTTTCGTTGGGATTTTCTGGCCATTCCCATACATGAAGTTAGGATTTTGGTGGATTTGATGCATTTTGTAGACACAATTCACATTTTTGTGTGACTGATTCAATAGCGCTGTCTATGTTGGGCCACCAGATGTAAAATCTTGCTAACATCTTCATTCGTACAATGCCCATGTGTGCCTGATATAGTCTTTCAGCAGTAGTTCTCGAAGAGAGAAAGGTATCACTATTCAATGACTCCACATGATACAATCATTCTCAATGGTAAGCTCAAGTGCTTCTTGTTTGTAAATTTTAAGTCGATCAAGCACTTGGCTTGGCCATCCATTGACAACATAGTTTTTTACATCTTTTAAAATAATGTCATTATCGGTAGCACTTTTTATATTAGATGCATTAAAGATTTGTACATTTTCACTTATAAAATTGAAATGACTAATCAATTTCTTCTTTTGGCTCTTTGAGACGTTGCTTTTCTATGAGTCTTGAAAGACAGTCTGCAGTGCAATTCTCTTTACCTGAAATATGTTTGATCTTGAAATTGTAGTTCATTAAAATAACTGCCCATCGTTGAACGCGGCTAGCTGACATTTGCGGTATACTCTTCTTATCACCGAAAATGTAAATCAATGGCTTATGGTCTGTAAGCAGTTCGAACTGATGAGAATACTTGACACCAAAGATTATCCCGAGAGCTTCTTTATCTAACTGTGAATACCTCTGTTCAGCAGATGACAAAACTTTCGATGCATAAGCTATCGGCCTTTCGCTTCCATCGCGCATTACATATGAGAGTACTACACCTAAACCTATTGGCGATGCATCACATGTGAGCCGTAGAGGCAAGCGAGTGTCGTAAAACATTAACACTTCTCTCGACTGTAGACGTGCTTTGGTAACCTTGAAGGCTTCTTCACAATTTGAAGTCCACTTAAAATCGTATTCTTTCTTCAGTAGTTCATAAAGTGGTTTTGTTATATCGGCGTAACCCTTTATGTACTTGGAATAGTGATTGACCATGCCCAAATATGACTGCAACTCTTTCTTATTTACAGAACACGCTACTTTGGCGATAGCATCTACTTTTTCCTGCGTCATACATATGCCATCGGCATTTATTTCGTTGCCAAGAAATTTGATCTGTTTTTTGTACAATTCTACTTTTTCTTTGCATATAGTCAATCCTACTTCTTTAATTTGTTCAAGACTAAAATCAAACGTTCGTCATGCTCCTCTTGAGTCTTGCCGATAATGCGAACATCGTCAAAATAGATCGTCACACCATCTATATTACCAAGTAATTGATCCATTTCCCTTTGAAACCATTCAGGTACCGAAGCTGGGCCGAAGGGGGCACGCACATACTGGAAAAGACCGCGATGCATGTTAATCGTTAAAATTTCCCTTGCTTTCTGGTCGAGCTCGATCTGGTGATACGCTTGGTAAAAATCCAACTTTGTTTGGTATGCACACCCTTGCATTTTAGCGTACATGTCTTGCATTCTGGGGATTGGATGTCGATCTATGTGTATATGCGGATTTACTGTGACTTTATAGTTTCCACAAATACGAATTTGACCATTTTTCTTTGTAGTAACAACAATTGGTGTTGCCCATTCACTACTTTCCACTGGTACTATGATATCTTGGCTTATGAGCCTATCAATTTCAGCGTCAACTTTAGGTTTTGTTGCGTATGGAATCGGTATTGCTTTCTTGAAGACTGGCTTGGTGTCCAATTTCAATGTAACAGATATCTTTTTATTATATTTTCCAAGCTTATCGGTAAACACAGTACTATATTTTGCAAATAGAGTTTTCTCGTCAATTTTATTTACGTTCAAAACGCAATCGCCGTTTTCTTCCTTTAGAATACCGAGAATTCTAAGCCATCTTCTACCCATGATTGGATTGCTGCCTTTAGGTACTACCCAGGTACTTGTTACCTTTATAGATGACTTCGGCATTAAATAAACCTATTGGAATTATGTCTTGACCAACGTACGACTTAAAATCTTGTTCGGATTCTCTGATCTTGTGTCGCGTTTCAAAATGTTTTTTGTAGAATGCCAAGGACACAGCTGAAATCGGACAACCACAGTCCAATTCAAATTCTATACACTGTTTGTCGATTTGCACTGTTGTATACACTTTCTTATCTAAATTACTATTACAAACGTAATTTAAATATATGTCGTCGTTGAGCACAAATTTGCTTTGATCATTTTCAACTATATAGTTTTGGTTTTTTTTGCCTTCCAACTTTTTTTTTCACTTTGGAGCTTTTTCTCACCTCTGCAAATTTTTGCTAGATGACCTTTTTTGCCGCAGTTCTTACAATCATAACCACGGTATCTGCATTTGGATGACTCATGATTGTCGTAACCACAATGTTTACATTTGTCATTGCCGATCTCTTTGTTTTGATACCTATTCCTATTCTTTTTGATAAAGTTCACGGAGTTGGATGCTTGCGCTGCCGATACGTTCATATTTGCACAGCCTTTGCTTGCTGCTTCTGCTGATGTCGCATCTTCAACCGCCTTTTCAAATGTGAGATCTTTTCCACTTCGAAGCAACTTTTCTTTAGTTGATTTCGAGCTTATGCCACACACAAATTGATCACGTAAATTTTTCGATAAATCTGTGCCAAAATTACAATATGTCGAGAGCCCTTTTAGCCTCGTACGGAACCATTTAATGTCCTCGCTTCCCGTCTGCATACACATTTTGAACTTGTATCTTTCGGATATTTCACTGGGAGGAGGCTGGAGATGGTCTTACATCATTTTTGTCAATTCTTCAAATTTCTTGATTTTTGACAAGTCTGGCTGGTAAAGGTTTCTTAACAATCTATAACCTTTACTACCGATTAGCGTCAGTAACATTCCCACTTTCTTTTCTTCTGTTGAAATATCATTAATAGTAAGAAATTGTTCCAACCTTTCGATCCACAGTGACCATTTCTCTTCTTCTGAGAATGGTTCCATAAAACCGATAAGACCTGTTCTATTCGACATATTTTTTCCTTTTTTTTTCCGCGCACACACTGAACTTTTGCCGGTAATGAACACACGCTAAATAAACTTTTATTCTCGTCGCCAAATTGTAATATCTTTATTAATCAATTACAAGATATATTCAAATAAACATTATATTAATAACTGACAAGCCTATCTATTTTATTATTCTGACAGTTGTTATTTTTTATCTGATTCCTTTTATGAAGTCATAGAGGGCGCTCTATACATAACACTGTGGAATATCAAAAAAGTGAAAAATACAGTCGTAGTAGTTGTTCACAAGAAAATATTGGTTTGGTTCGTGAAAGTGTTGCTGAAGATCCTGAAATATCCATTAGACGACGTTCACAACAGCTTGGACTTAGTGGATCAACAACATGGCGTATTTTACACAAGGACTTAGCTCTGAAGGCATATAAAGTTCAAATAACACAGGAAACGTCGTTCATTTGTCAATTTCATCAATGATCAACCAGCTGATTTTTCTCAAAAAATAATGTTTTCAGATATGGCACATTTTGAACTTGGTGGCTATGTTAATAAACAAAATTGCCGTATCTGGGGTGAGGAAAATCCACAAATTATTCATGAGAAACCTATGTACTCTAAACGAGTTACTGTTTGGTGTGCATTATAGTCAGGTGATGTAGTTGGACCTTACTTCTTTGAAAATGCTGCTGATGAAGCTGTAACTGTCAATGGTAATCGATATCGTCGGATGATAACCTAATTTCTGTGGCCTGAATTAATGAATATTGGTCTAGAGGATATGTGGTTTCAACAGGATGGCGCTACACTTCACGTTGCACACGAATCAATTGTTTGAGAGAAAAATTTCCTGGACGTGTAGTAATCTCAAGGAACGGTGATGTTAATTGGCCACCAGGATCATGTGATTTTACACCGTTGGACTATTTTATTTGGGGTTATGTGAAAAGTCAGGTTTATAAAAACAATCCACAATCAATTCCTGCTTTGAAAGATGAAATTATTCGTGTCATTGGTGAGATAGAGCTTCAATTATCTCAAAATGTCATTGACAATTTTAACAAAAAGTGGACGTCTGTGGAGCTGCAAGAGGAGGCTATTTGGCAGATTCGGCAGATTTTTCGCATATAAATGTCATAACTAATACTTCAATTACCAATAAAGAGTTTTTGAAAGTGAATGCAAATTATGTGTTTCATTTATTCTTTAAAAAAACCGCGAAATTTGGAACAGCCTTTACTCTCGTGCCCATATGTCTTATACACTCGACGTTTTACTGGGTTTTTGGTAAAGTATTGCAAATAAATAAATACCACACATGTATAAAAGCCTTTAACGATAATTTATTAATACTTTCAATATTTTGTGGATCTACCACCTGCCTGTATTACAGCACGGAACCTGCGGGGCATGCTGGATACAAGATTATGGCACAGTTGTGCTGGAATTTTCTCCCATTCTTCCAAAATTTTATGTTCTAATTTTATTGTAGATTCATATTTGTACCTGGACACCCTTTCCTTCAATAGTTTCCGTAAATGTTCAATCGGTAACAGGTCTGGAAATGGTGCTGACCACTCTAATACGCGCACGTTATTTTCAGCGAACCAACGCATCACTTCGTGTTATTCGTGGCAGGGTGCGTTGTCCTGTTGAAAGTAGTATTCTTAATCGTCTCCATCAAATACTTGTAATGCAGAGGGTTCTAGAACCTTCCTCCAACATGCTGATGTATCGCTGACTATTGATGATGCCGTTGCACACAAACATCTTACAAACTCCTTAAGGTACGAGCAGAAACAGTAACATTACACCCTTGTAACATGTCACCTACAGGCTGTTGCAAAATTCTCTTACGATTTCTCAGGTACATTTTCTCTAAGGCTTGATCATCCCTTGCCATTGCCTGACGTTTTCGACCGCTCTTCGGTCTATTCTTGTAAGATCCGGTTTTTTATGACGTTTGACCGTAGTTCGGATGGCGCACCTCGAACATTTCATTTGCTTAGCTATTGTGGAGAGCGACATTCCTTGCGTTGTAAGCATAATTATCTGACCACGTTCCACTTCTGTTAATTCGCGCGTCTTAGGCATTACTTGATATTCTATAATATCAGGATAATGGAAAAGTCACACACAAGATATCCCTTTCTTTTACTCTACAACCGCACCCTACTGCAACCAGTTGTGCAATAAATAAATATAAAAACAGGCCATTCTTATAATTACTCCACTATCCCCTAACAAGGACTAATATTGAATCATAAAAATATTGTTATTCTGGTCTTATCTACATTTACTACCTGCCCGATTTCTCAGAAATACATCGGTTACAATAACATCTGGTTTGCCAAGGGTGTCTAATACATGTCGATATATATATATATATATATATATATATATATATATATATATATAGACTGTCTGTGTTATCATAAAAAACTAAATAAGTACATTAAAAGCAAACAACGTTATTGTCTCTTGTTGTTATCACTTTATGTTCGTTATAAAAGCGAAAATCTTTTCTACTCTACTGCTTTAAACGGAGAAAATAATTTCTATTTAAATTAAAAAATTTAATAAACTGTTCATATTCACATTTTAACCTATAATGTGTAAATAATATAAAAACAGAAAAGATAAACAAATTGTATAGGACAACATTACATTAGCATTAGGAATAAAAGTACCTCTATACTTGCGGTTGTCAGGCTGCGATCAGCTGTAGCAGTGCGGGGTTCATTATTGATCGTTCCTGCAGCGTCTCTCCTCTCGTGATCAATGATCACCCTCTCTAAACTCTCCTCCTACTATGTTCCACAATCGTGCTGCCAACTTGTTTAACAAATTCACTAAAACTGCTCATGTACACATTCCATACCACATCGGCAGTAATACTTCATAAATGCTGAGTTTTCCCCGAACGTATTGTAAATAATGTGACCTTTATTACTATACCAAAAATGTGTTTGAAATTACGATAGAATGTTTTGCTAGTAGTTAACAAAAAAGCAGTCGGTATTTTACACATACATACAACACACACACACACATATTATTTGTGCTTTTTAGGTTATGTCTGATAGATATATATATATAAATCGAAGAAATTGAAAAATGCAATCGTAATTATGAATTGATACTGTAATAGCTCGCGTTATGTTTATTTTAAATCGGTTATTATTATATTCTACGCCGTAAATGTCTCAAAATAGCAAGAATATGTTAGAAGGTCTGTAGGTTAATGTTGGCAAAAGTGTAACGATATATCGCGAACAGTAACGACGCTTACCGATATCGTCGTCGCCGGGCGCAGTCTGTGTGTGACCGCGGTCGTGAGTGTGTGCAGCCCCTAAAGTCCAACATGGGGCCCGAGGGGGGAGACGCGGCTCCCCTCTCGTGATCTGCCAACATTTCCCGCTTCGAGTTGGTGGAGAAATGGGGGCTGACCCCTGTCCTCAAGCCGAGGCAAGACCCAAGGCCCCCCGAAGGTGCCAGGTATGGACCACTCCCGTTACACTAACCAGGATGCTGCTACATTTCTTGTCGATACTGCATATTTTCAATTAAATTCGTTTCATCGCAAAAGCGAAAATACGTGCGCACACTGAATATAATGACCGAATACACGAGAATAAATAAAAGCAAAACAGGCATTGATTAAATTGAAGATGTCATCTCACAGACTTACTAAATAAGCAAAAATAGATGCAAAGTATAATAATATAAATAGCTACATTTATACATATATTCCAGTCGAAACTGAGTTAACCTCCTGTAAAAATAATAGAATTCTTACCTTATTCGACTTTTCATCTAATTAATTGGTGTTTATACTGAAACGTGACCTTCATAGGGTCAATATTATCTACTGTTTAGCAAATTATATTTTATATTGAGTGTGTTTAATACATAGATTATAATAAATGAAAGTACATATAATAAAAAAATCTACACCAAATAACTCTACAACGCAGTACTTGTAATACAACTTTTATTAGAGAAATTAGTTTTTAATTTGTTATATTCATATGTGTGACTAAAAATTTAAAGGACATTTTTGTTGGAGTATTAATCTGCGAATATTTAGAAAACAAAAATAATTACATACTTTTTACATTCGATTGAAATTATAGGCATTATTAAATTATTTCAGCTCATTTATAGTCGTACGTTTTAATTCGATCAAATGGAATATTATTTTAAAATAATATCAGCAACAAACTCCACCTAAATACAAGTTTTTAATGATTTCTCTTTGTTTCAGGTAAGTTGTTGATCTTTAAAACATGGGTTGCATGTACAACAAAATCTTGAGCTTATTCTTGAGGATGACGATGAAGATTACAGTAAGTTTCTCTTCAATTAGCAGTAAACAATAAATTTCAGTTACGTAAAAGTATATAAAATGCCTTTTTAGTAAAACTCTCAGAAGAAATCTAGACAGGCATATATGTATATGTATGTATGTACATATGTACATTATTAGTACTATGCTTTAGTATGGTATTATCGATATAATGTTTATTATTCGTATATATTTATAAAATACTAATACCATTTCTAAAGAAAATTTAAGTTGGTTATGTAATTGGAAAATAAAACAGTAATATATACATTTAAACCATATACATACATATTGCAAATATTAAGATGGTAAATTACATTTTTTATTTTGAAGGTAATTACAAGTAATATTTAATAACCAAATTGTGTTTATAATAACTATATATCGTAATATAGATATAACTATGATATTTTGAAGTATAATTGTTTCATACTATGCTTTCCTTTGTAAATTCAATTACATATAAATCTAATTCATATATACTTAAGAATAAGAAAAACCCCATACATTTGTTAATTTAAAACATAACCATTTAGAGACACTTGTTGATTGTTCTAATTTAAGAAGAACGCACACTACATAATATGTTATGGACATGTTTATGATAATTTTTTAATAAATATATAGTAGACAATCGTTCGTGGAGAATGTAGTTAAAAGAATTACAATAGTAATGAAGAAGAAAATTAAAATTGCTTACACAATTGATTTGAGATCTTAGCTATTAGCAACATTGTTCACAAAAATCGTTCCATATTTACATATAATATATATATATATATATATATATATATATATATATATATATGTATTTTAATGATAATACATTATATTTAGTTACAATAATTTAATGTTTATACATTAAAACTATATGACAATTATATTACTGTAATGTAATAAATACGATCACGTAATAAAATATCTATTAAAATTATGTTAAATAACTTTCGAAATTATACTCACATTAGTTTAACGTTTTAATAAATTTATAGTATCATTTTATTCAGTTATATATATTACAAAAAGTTCGAGATTGTTGTAACATTAGTAGTTAATATTATGATCTATTGAAATTTAATTTTATTTGAAAACTAAATTGTAATAATTCAAATATTTAAAATACATGTTATACATTATCATTTATATCAAATTGACTACTAAAAACAATTTAATATTAACGCAAAATACATATATTTATAAAAAGAAATCATGGCTTTGGAAAAACTAGTATAGAAAAAGGACGCCAATTTAGTAGAGCCTCGTTGGAAATTATAAATTAAATATGAAAAGTAAATAATTCAATAGTAAAAGTTATATGAATAACTGTTTTTTAAATTAAAATTCATCTTTTAAATAGTTTTGGTAACGTATAATCTAAGAAACACGTATATTATTGTACGAGACCCAAGTCCTGGATAAAATTTATCCAATCCAAAGGAACATAATCCTATATTCATATCTTGGAACAGATATTATATTGAAAACTGAAGAATTTCATTCCTACGATTGCATTTTTAACAAGTATTAACATTTATTTATAATCAAAATCCTAATTAAGATATCCCTAAAAAACCTACGAATCCTGTTTTTTTTTCCAACATTGTAAGAAATATTCAATATTCGAGATATCAATATGTAAAACCGTCTCCTGTGAATACAAAATGTACCGGAATAATAATACAACATATTATAGTTCAGTTATATTCAATTCATGTTATTATAAGAGATATTCAAAGAAACTACGAGTAGTCTTACTTTCAAAAGAAAATCTTAATATTATTGATTATCAAATCAAGTAAGAAGCATTTGCTTATTCTATTATTTAGAAATTTTATTAACAATTGTATATGTAGTCACTTAACGTAATAGTCGAATTTTTGAATTTAAAAGTTTTTGATTAAAATTATCGATATAATCAAATTTTACTACCCAAGAATTATATTAATCTTTCACAGTTTTTTCTATATATTGTTGCAATATTGAAGTATTTACTATTAATATTCTTATAAACAATTCTTCCTTAGTTTTATTATATCATAAGAAACTAAAGCTATGGGAAGACGTTATTAATTTTAAAGTTATAGTTAGGCAACTTTTATTATACATTATGTTTAAAATGATAGATATATAAATATATAATTTCATTATAATTACCTGTATATTGTTAATATGTTAAATATTTAATAGATTGGTTTGTTCTAGTTTTTATAAAATTCATTTATGTTAATTTACTAAATTGATTAAAAATTTAATTTAATATTTTCTTTCAAGTTCAAATTAATACTAATATCCTGTGATATAAAATAAGTTATATATCAATTTGAGAAATTTTTAATCTCATATACCACCAGAGATAGACTATGCTAGCCGAGATATATATATATATATATATATATATATATATATATATATATAATTTATATATTTATGGAAGCATATACATTATTTTACTATTCTTTCCAAAGTTTTGTTTATTATCATGTCATTATATCGCTTGCGTTTATTTGATAGGATAAATAATAGACGGTTGTTACTCTTTTAATGTATGTACATGTATTTGTATATATAAGAGGTTGACCATCAGGTTTCTTTTTAAAAATGTTATAGAAAAAACATCGTTCAATATTACGGCATTCCACAAAAAAAGTCTGATGGTGTCAAATGCTCTGTGGAAGCCAACTGACATCACCTAAACAGCTGATTATCAAACTTAGGACGCAAAAAATCGATTGTTGGACGACGGCTTGAGTGGCACGTAGTGTTGTCTTGCTGAAACCAGAGCTCCCTTACATAAAATTATTCAATGTGCTGCCAAAAAAATTGATTAATATGCCTTTGTACAGCTCTCCATTGACCGTAACGTCGTTTCCGTCTTCATTTTTAAAGAAAAATGGGCCAATAATGCTGCTGCTCCAAAACCCACAACAAACGATCACATGCTTAGAATGCATTGGCTTCTATGCGACTACGCGTTGGTTTTCCAAACCCCAAATACAGCAGTCTTGCTTGTTAACATAGCCACCAAGATGAAAATGCGCTTCATCCGAAAAAATTATTTTTGAGCAAAATCGCCGTCATCTGCTTCAAAGCTCATACAGAGAAGCGATATCGAAGCGGATGGTCATTTGCCTTCAATTTCTGAGTTCATTTAACCTTATAAGCAAATAAGTCGAGATCTTTATGCAGAATTCTCCCCAGGTTAGTGCGGCTAACATTGATTTGCTGAGATTTTGGGCGAGTTGATGTTCTTGGGTTCATGCACATACTATCGCCAACAACAATGATATTCCAAAACGGACTGAACGAATACGAGGATAGTTTGTGTTATTAACTAACATGCTAATTTCTCGAACTTTCTGCTCTAATTTATGAATACAAGGCGCAGTTGGTGCATTATTTTGACCGAAACTTCTTTTTAAAATTCGCACTGTTTCAGTTGTTAAGTTTTCAATATTTCGAAACGTTGTTCAAGCAAAAGGTATCCATTTCGTACCGCGAAGATATGATACTTAATTTCTCTCACTTTTTTGAGCACGAAATAGCTGTCAGTGACAAAATAACATGTGATTTAGACAGAAACCAATAGATGACCCACCCTGTATATATATTCGTCTAGGATAAATTAATTAAACTAATAATTGAAATAATAAAAGTTCTTGAATAAATTATCATCTTTTAAAAAAATTAGAAATGAAGGTTAGTTATTGAGAACGTATAAAATTATTGTTGCATTTAGATGAAAATTACTCGCACTTTATATTTTACTATAAAAATATCAATCAATTTAAAAACATTTTAGTAGAAAATTTCCATTTTCAATAGCTAATAGGTTGGTATAGATAACAATAATGTTCATATGGATGATCATATATGGTAACACAATAGATCAAACTTTTTCCTTTAGAACTTTACCTTATATTAGAGAATTAACAACAAAACTATTGAAATTCCAGAATAAGTGCAAAATTACTACTAGCAATTAAATTTTTGCTAATTCAAAATTGCCAATATATGAAAATCCAAATCAATATAGTTTATTAAATTTTCTGTAAAGATTGCGGTTTGTTGTACATATATAGGTCAAAGATCATGCACCTTACACTAGAATCACTCTACCTAGAAGTAGTAATAGAAATATTAATAAACAATAATTTAAATATAGCTGCTTCAACCTTGCACGTACGTTCAAGTAAACTGTTACATGCCTATTGTGACCTGCGTCCCAAGTTTCGTGAACCTCACTGTACGTAATAATTTAATAATTTTTGTGATTTTAATACTTGTCCAATTCCCCGATCATCAATCGATTCATTGTAATTTCTAAAACCATCATTTCCATCAGATTTAATTTGACCAGTTACGGTCCTGCTGTTTTAAAGCCAGCGGCCCTTAATTAAAATTGACTTAAATCGTTTTTATCTTATCTATCTGTTATCACTTGGGCCACCTCGTTAGTAATACCATGAGTCTTTCTTCTTACTGGTTAAGGTAATGATGGTTCCCTCCATCGTCGCTGTTTTCTTAAGTATGTGCTAATTAGGGATTCCACGTCGTGAATGCTTATCCACGACCGCAGGTTACCTTTCTGTCAAATTTCACAAATTAATTGTCTTTTAAAAAGAAATACATGAGACCGGAAAATGCGACATTTTATCGTGTGTTTTTTTTCCTGGGTTTCTGTTGTAGTTAAACATTCTAGAGACACATCCGAACGAACTGTTTTAGTGTGTACACACGTTTGTAGCCGCCTTTCTTCTTGGGGTTAATTTAGGTTACTGCGGGGAAACGTTTATTCCTTCGACTGTAGTCGCTGCTTATACCTAAATTTAATTTCGTCAAAGTTGGATTAGTTTATTTGTGAAAAATTCCTTTTTTTGATCACTGAAGATTGATATATAACCCCTTGCCACATAAATTTTCGTATTCCGTATACGTATTTCGACAACTAAGTTGTCATCATCAGCAGATAATTAAACAGCGTCGCACCTGGAAAACTACGGCGAAAAATACCCGTACGAAAACAAACGCCGTACGCGATCCGTACCGTTGGGAACCAAAATGTACACTATTTAATTATCTACTGATGATGACAACTTAGTTGTCGAAATACGTATACAGAATACGAAAATTAATGTGGCAAGGGGTTATATATCAACCTTCAGTGATCAAGTTAATCAAACACAGGATACATCAAAATTACCTTCAAAAATTCTTTGTCTAAACCACGTATGTGGACCTATTGAGACCATCTTGTGCTACACAAGTACGCAAAATTCCTTTTACAACCCTTCACGATAACTGAGGGTTCCATGTATCAATTGAAATTCGTGTTTCTTTTGTCCTCACAATTGAGTGATTCTCGTTAAACCAACCAAACTAAATTAGTTTGAGATGTTCTACCTTTTATGTATATGTTGCCCCATGAACTTCTTCCAACCTATATCGAAACCCCTCGCACAACTATAATCGTCTCAAACTTTTGGTGACTTGAACACCCTCTGGATTACCTTGATGCAGCATCCTCGAGTGGATCAAGGTAGAGATATTTTAATTGTTACTTGCAGTATGTACATTTCAGTAGATATAAGCGTACTTTAAGGTAATTTAAGTCTTCTTAAAGTCAACAGTTCTTATTGTCAAGGTATTTAGCTGATTAGGAGAAGCAAAGGACAGTAAGTTTTTTTTATTAAGGTAAGCAATACGGGCTTGCGTGCATAAATATTGTTTACATATGATGTATCCAATCTTTTGGTTGTTGTCGATCGTGTACATATCTAATAACAAACGTTATCATATTTAAATAATCATTACTTGTGACGATTTCGAAAAATTTTGTTCCCTATTATTACGCAATATAGGCGTCCTTTGATAGTAGACGACATTGTTTCATTCGCGCTCGTTTGATTACATGTTGTCTTAGTCCTTTACAACTTTAATTTATGGTTGTACTTCTCATCGTTCATCATGTATTACCTATAATTAAATAAATCAATTAATTAAGCTACTCTTTCGTTTTTTCTTTGGTTTTAGTATTATGTATAAAGTAATTTTGTTGATCCCTAATGCCTTTTCAATCCCAACGCATCAATAAATTTACACGTGTTATATTAATCGTCAAATTTCAACTTTTTTCAATAAAAAGAAATTACCTGTTCCACTATTTTTAATTTTTGTTATTATTGTAATTATTTTAAATTACATGAACAGTTTGATAGTTCTTTTATGCATCAAGTATAACTTCTTAGATTCCTAGAAAGATTTTTGTAAACAATGTTGCTGATATCTAGAACTTATTTTATAAGTTATTTTAGTTTTCTTTTTAACTACAAATACTATTGTAATTCTAATAACGTATTTATAAATTACAAGTGTAAACCGGATGAAGATTAAATAAAAGCAGTTTACCTTTATTCCACCCTTTGGCAGCAATTTCTATGAATAATTGTCTACTACTATTCTGCAGTTACTACATAATTAAGCGCTTTACAATGGAAATTAATGTAAATTAGTATTTTCTATTATGCCATAGTTGATTACAATCACAGAAAGAAGAGTTTTCATTAATTTTCCATCGAAACACGCTTAATTATATATATATATATATATATATATATATATATATATATATATATTAGTATGAAAAGTCAACTGCATCGGAACCTGACTGCGGATTATAACTATTAGATCTGTTTCCGTAGTGTGATCTAAGAGACTCGAAACTGAACTGCTTGGTGGCCTAATTGGCAAGGCAGCCTTCTAGCACACGGCAGATAAAAATTCAGGCCCTGTTCCAGAGTGAAAATTTTTAATTAATTTGTGTAATTGTAATCAACGATGGTATAGCAGAAAATACTAATTTCCTTATATATATATTATATGTATGTATATATATATATATATATATATATATATATATGTATATATGTATATATGTATATATGTATATGTATATATTACTAGGGTTATTTATTAAATAAGGTCCATGTGTGACTGAGGGTGAGACTGACGAGTGATCGCCACAATGTACAGCATGATTTGCGCGCCTTTAAACGCCATTTGCAGCCGTATCGTTTGTCTGTGTGCTGAGCTGTAAAAGTTTATAATGTTTAAGAAAATTGATTCGCTCACCGACTGTGAGATACGATCAGTTTTTCGATTTTTGAGTATAAGAAACTTGGCAGCAGCGGAAATTCACCGTCAAATTTGTGAAGTGTGCGGTGATGATGCTAGGAGTAATAGTAAATTTCGAAAGCAGATGAGAATCAATTTTATACACCATTGTTTCGAGGAAACTGAAGTATCGAAAACTGTGTTATCGGTGGGTTCCAAGACTGCTTTCTGACGATTACAAAACAAAAAGATTGGGCTATGCTTTATCAGTTTTGAGTCGATACGATTAGCAAAAAGATCAATTTTTGGACCATATCATTAAAGACGATGAGATTTGGGTATCTCACATGACTCATGAATCCAAGCGATGGTAAATGGAATGACAACACACATCATCTTCAACCAGAGTGAAAGTCCAATAGATAATTTCAACACGAAAAATCATGACAACTGTCTTTTAGGACAGGCAATGATTTTGTTAGTAGATTTTATGACGAGAGGGATAACAATCAATTCTGATCGTATTGTGCGTGCCATACAAAACAAACGGTGTGGCCTACTGTCTTCCGGTGCGGTGCTGCTCCATGATAATGCAAGGCCACATGTTTTGGAGGAGAGCAACTGGTTCATCAACCTTACAGTTCAGACCTTGCACTCAGTGATTTTCACCTGTTTCGGTACTTAAAGGAGTTATTAATTAATGGCCAACGGTTCAGCGACGACAAAGTGAAAACTGCCGTCATGGATTGGGTTTCTTCATATGCAGTAGACTTCTTTGACGTCGGAATTCGAAAACTTGTTGAACGGTATGACAAATGTTTGAACAAAAATGTAAATTATGTAGAAAGGTAGGTGAAAGTATGTATGTTGAATATAGAAATAAATGTATTTCGATGATAGCTACAGTATTTTTCTTGTTCTTAAAACACGGATCTTATTTAAAAAGTAACCCTCGTACACAAACGCGCGCGCACACACACACACACACACACACACACAGAGAGAGAGAGAGAGAGAGAGAGAGAGAGAGAGAGAGATTTGGTCGTTAATTGTAGTAACTGTGGAATACACAATTATTCAAAAAGTCAAAAGGCGGAATAAAAGTAAATTTTTCATTATTCCTTCATATACATATATTGTATTATCTTGCCTTGTGCATGTTGCTGAGCCTTATATATATATATTTGGTCGTTAATTGTAGTAACTGTAGAATACACAATTATTCAAAAAGTCAAAAAGCGGAATAAAAGTACATTTTTTATTATTCCTTCATGTACATATATTATCTTGCCGTGTGCATGTTGCTGAGCCTTCTAAAAGGCTGATATCTGAGGGTAGCAGTTTCTCGGCTATAATATTCTGGTAGTGCTTGTTTCTACTGCCGTTCTTCGAGCAATAATGCATTTTATTTTTTGTCTGTTTCTAACAAGTGGAGTGGGAATAAGGATTACTCTTACTGGTTTGTTTTTTCATCCGTTACGTTCTCATTGCGTGTGTATAATGTATAAATGGATAAATATTTTCCCACGTGTTTGATAATGTCTCTCTGTCATTTCTTTATTCAGGCTGTTCAGTCTTCTTTCTATTTCTATTGTTTCTCTAATAATTCTCAAGTGACGAAGATTTGTCTTTGCATGTTATCGCATTCCGGTGTTTTTCTTTGTGGGTGCTTATTCGATGGCTTGATTGCCCTATACACGAACGGTTACAAGAATCGCACGATATTTCGTTTACACCTTGTTCTTCTAGTTCAAGTTAGTTTTCAAGGTTCTCAGAAACTTGAAAATCCTATTGTCCATTGTATACACTGCCTTAGAACTTAGCTTTGCTAGGGTTATTTTTCTCTTCACTACTTTGAATTTCTTTATCTGTGATCCATGCTGCTTAAATACTGCATGTAATTGTATGACTTCTTGTTGTAGGTTTTCTTCTACTTTATACAATTGCACGCAGCTTGGAAGAAAAAACGAACCTATAGGCAAAGTAATTTAAGGAGTGGCAAATATAAAAGAGAAAAATAGTGAAGAGTAAAACAATCCTAACAAAGTTTTGCTGTTGTATTCAGAATTTACCAGTTTTTGAGAAACCCGAAAGTCAAAATCGAACTAGAAGAGCAATAATATATAAAAAAATATAATTATTTTTATATAATTTAAATTCACGTGCTATTTTAAATCTATGGCAGTAGCATATCATTTTACAATTTTTGTTACTATGGTTATGAAAAAACTTTTTTTTTCTGTTTGAATCTACAAAAGTGCGAGCCATATAAAATTGTCCAAAAGTGGTAATCTAATATAATACTAAAAAAATATGAACATCTTAACTATGTGTTTTCTGTAGTTACCAGAATTGACCACAGTGTATGATGAGTTTTTTTTTACAAAAACTCAATTTTTTTTAATGGTATGTCATAGATAATTTCAAAGAATTATTTTCTGAATCCATTGATGTCTAATATGATTCTTTCATTCCATGAGTTGCGGAACGTCATCACACATTTTAATTAACTCTGACAGTTCCATTTTTAATATTATTTGATAATATTTAGATAATTTTAAATGGTTTGCAGTACTTTAACAATTTTCCAGATTCAATTATAAAAAATTATTTTTTCGTAAAATAATGTAGAGATGACACATCATACGCACACAAGTATTGTTTATTGAAGCTATCTTGCAAAAATGATTAAATATCGGTTATAGCATAATAGATATATATATATATATATATATATATATATATAAGACCAGAAACATGAATAGAATTATTATATTACTGTTATGTTATTGTTATGGTTATTTGTATCAAATTCTCAAAAAGCAAAGTAAAAACATAAAACTTATTTTATTGTCTATTAAAAAAAACTTGAAGTGAAATTAAGTGATAAATTTGGTGCAGTCAGTAGGATAGATGAACACCAATGAGGCTAGTATCAACTACATGCTTCAAAAACGAACCAAAATTCCAGAAGATTAAGAAGAAATGTCTTATAGAAGGACGACAAGAATGATGTATCTACACGATTAGTTTTTTGGATCATTGAAAAAGACCAAATAAGTTGAATATTTGGCTTTTATACAAATCTTATCGATTCGTTACCTACAAGCATTTTGGACAATTGTTATTTTGCTACAGATTTAATTAAAAAATGACGCTAAACCATGTATTAGTATTTCACTTATTTGTACTGCAAAAATATTGCAGAATTTTTACCAAATTTCATTAGAGAAAGCGAATGATTAAAATGTTTCGTTTCTATATGTGACAAATATTACAATACTTATTGTAAAACACTTGATAATCATTTCAGTGATTTTGCTTTTAATGCCATTTGTTCCAAACTAAAACTTGTTTACAACTTTTTAATGCGTGACCAGATCTAACAACTTGGCCAGTAATTGAAGGTGCGCTCCGAAAACATTACAGTCTCAAAATTGATATTCAATCGTGAACGTGAGAATATATTACAATTAACTAAACAGACACGAATCAATTCTAGAGTTTTTGTAAAACTTGTTAAGGTAAAAGCCAAATTCAAACAGACTCATTGCTCACACCAGCACAAAAAGCATTTTGGATAGACCAAACCGAATTAAATTCTTTAGATATTCTCGCAGCCAATAAAATATTAATTATTAAATCACACAAAACATAATAAAATAGAATTAAAATATTAATTTAAATATTTTTTTAGCATATATAGAACTGAAATATATTCCCATAAAATTATTAAAGAATATATCATACTACGGTTCTATTTTAAGGCATACATAACAAAGAAACATTTTTCTAACGAAATATGCCAGCATAACACTCCTATTTTAACCTCTACTGGTGTTAAGACCAGCCATTATAGGACATACCCCTTTTTAGAGAATTAAATATATCACAATCATTCGAGTTTATCGTATTCACCTTTCATTACTATTTTGATGGCATATTAGGACAGTGATTTAAAGAAATTAGGACTGATGGTAGACACAGATCGACAAAAAGTACTTTATTGAAATTGCCTTTTTTATTGAACTATTTTTGAAACCTTAACACTAAAAATTTCTCCTGAATCAACCACCATAAACACTTTACATCCCGAAAAGACAAAAATAATAATAAACGGTATAACTTATGGTGAAAATCTCTTCCCGCATGTATCATAAAAATAAAAGGCCAAACAGCTACTTTGAATTAAAAAATCCGCCAAATCGAACTCAATTACAAGACCTGACTTCTTATTAAAATTTGAAACAATTTTGAAATCAAGTGATTACGAATGTTATAATATGATAGGAGTTCTGTGTTTTCATCAAATACAAGATGATTATACACCCCTTCCAAACATAAGAATAAATCACTTGAATGAAGAAAAAAACTAGATATAGAAAAAATCGTTTAAAAATTTACGAAAATATTTCATAAAGATTCGAACCAGTTAATATTTGCAAACAGAATAAAACACGAAAATCTAACAACAGACGGCATATCGATTCATTCTAAAACATATAAGTATCCTTAGGTACACAAGTTAGAAGTTCAAAATCAGATAAGTGAAATGTTAAACAAAGAAATATTAAGACCTAGTCAATCCCCATGGAGCTCACCTACATATATGAATTGTTCAGAAAAAACTGGATTTCACCAGAAAACAGAAATGAAGAATAATAATAGCTTACGGAAAGTTAAATGAGGAGGCTATTGATATCAGATACCCTAGACCAAAGGTTACGGACATCTTGATTAGACGTTGACGCTCTAATTATTTCTTGGCTTTAAATTTGACTTCCGGTTTTCATCAAATAGAGCTACATCAGAACACCACTTCCAAAGACAGCATTTACTGTAGAGAATGAACATCACAAATTCACACGAAAGCTATTTGGACTAAAAAATGCCTCCACAATCTTTCAAACAGTTAGGGATGATGTACTCAAAGGATTACAAAACAAGATTTGTTTAGTGTATATGGTCAACATAATTACATTTTTGAGCAATTTACAAGAGCACAAATCTAACATACGAAACGTTTTTCAAAGACTACATGAGGAAGGTTTAAAGGTGCAACAGGATAAATATGAAATTGTACAACTCAATCGAGTTCCTTGGTCACGTAGTTACTCCCGAAGGCATTAAACGTAGTCTGGAGTTTAAAACGATAAAGGAGATAAAACGATTTTTAGTCTATCGCAAATTTATTAAAAATGTTGTCAAATTAACAAACCCATTCACGCAATGTTTGAAAAAGGAGGCATTAAATATACTCCCGATTTGGATAAATGCGTAGAAACTTGTAAAATATTTTAGCAGTCAACCCAATCCTTCGATATTCGACTTACATAAGCCATTTAATATAACGACGAATGCATCAAATTTTGCGATAGGAGCCATTCTATCACAAGGAAAGAAGATCAAATAAATACAAATGCCTCTACTTTCTGTAGAATTGAGATCAACGCTATAGAAAACGCAGCAACTGAATCGCTAACAGTAGACATAGCTTTTCTTCCGATTTTAGTGAATTTCGCATGATCGATATTGAATAAATCCTTAATAAAGACGTCTTTCTAGATCATCTACATGTGGTAAACAAAGGAATCGGTATGCCAAGAACATCTAAACTATTCCAGCTCATAATTCACGCAGACATCCAAATTCAACCACTAAATACTTTGTCCCCAGACAAGGATAAAATCTATACCGCGCTAGAAAATGCAGTCATACAAATTGATTTTAAAAAAATCTTCAATAAAAAGAGACATTTAGTCAATAAGCGAAAGTTTATATAGAAAATTATAGAGAAAATCTTTTCTGAACTTGTAAAAGCATATATATATGTCCTAAACAAAATTACCATATCTTCTTTAAAACATTAAATTTGAAAAGAGAAAATTTGTCAAAAAGTAAAGTATGAAAGTCAACCAAATGAATTAATCTTTAAACCAATCCCAATAAATTAAAAACCGTTCGAACATATAGGTATGTCTCTATTCATTCAAAATCTCCGTACAATATTTCATTATGTTTATAGTTTTCAAAATTTAGATAATAGCAAACAAAAAAAAATTTTTATTATCGAAATAGCTTTATTGCTTTTCAAAATATTAGTTGAATTTGATGGAGCCTGTGGTTGATTAACTTAATCTCTAAGGTTGATATTTAACCCCTTTACACATTAACTTTTGTAATTCTGTATACGCATTTCGACAACCAAGTTGTCATCATCAGCAGACAATTTCAAAGTGTCGCACCTGGTAAAACACGGCGAAAAAACACCTGTACGAAAAACAAACTCCGTACTCGATCTACACCGCTCAGAACCAAGATGTACACTGTGTGTTTGTTTCACAAGATTTTAAAAAATTATTTTTACTTAAACTAAAATGAACTACATTGACAAAAGGGAAATACGGTCACGACCGATAATTGCCTGCATGTGATTTAATTATAGTGTTCCTCCTCTGACATTAAGCAGATAGAAAAGGGTCGATTGCAAAGGTCCGTTCTCATTGTTCACCACATGGTTTAAATTCTTTAAGATGTACATGCTTTCATACGTGTCTAATTCTCGATAATTATACACGTTCTTTATCAAATGTAAACAATCCATATTAACACTGTGGTTATTTCCTAATACATGTCTCGCTATAGCCGATTTTTCTGGTCGGTTGAATTTTATGTGCGAAAGGTGTTCTTTGTACCGGGTTTCGATCGATCTTCTAGTTTGGCCGATGTATTGTTTATTGCACTCTAAACATTCAATTCGGTAGATTCCCGATTTTTTATTTTCCTCGATTTTGTCTTTTGTATTTCCTAAAAGCGTTTTAATAGAATTATTGGAGCGGAAACAAATTTGAAACCCGCGCTCTTTAAAAATACTATTTCGATTTTTTGTCACACGATGATAAGGTAAACAAACAAACTGCTTATCCCGAATGCTCTGTGGTGATAGACATGTGGTGGTCACGGATTGTTTTTCTTATGTTGGCCTTTCTAATTAATCCATTGATTATTTCCGAATCAAAACCATTGTATCTCGCGATATTCTTAATGACGTTCAATTCTCTTTCATATCTTACATTTGTTAGTGGGAAATTGATCAAACGATTAATAAGAAAATTGAATGAAGCCATCTTTTGTTGCCTGCTGTGATTTGAGTCCGCCGTGATGAATCTATTGACATTAGTTTCTTTTCGGAAAATATCAATTTCTATTTTGAGATTATTCCTAATAACTAAGGTGTCCAAAAAAGGCAACTTGTCATTGTTTTCTATTTCTACTGTGAATTTGATTGTCGGAAATTTTGAATTTAACTGTTTAACGAAATCATCCAAGTTGCATTTATGTGTATTGAAAATCGCAAAAATATCATCGACGTACCTGACCCAAATTCTTGGATAATATTTAGCTTTATTTTTTAATTCTATTTCAAAGTTACTCATAAATAGGTCCGCTATGAACGGAGAAAGACAATTGCCCATTGCAGTTTTCTGTTTTTGTTCATAGAACCTCCCTTCGAATTGGAAACAATTTTGGGCCATGCAAAGGTTTGTTAATCTCACGTATTCCTTTATTTTCTCTGGTTCGATCTTATTTTTGTGAAGAAATTCTTCTAAATATTTTAAAGTTTCTGGAATCGGTACCGAAGGAAACAATGACGTTACGTCGAATGATACTAAAATTTCCCCTTTTGTAATTTACAATCTTTAATCCTTTGTATAAGTTTGTATAAGTGGGTAATAGACGCCCACTCAAAGTAAGGCTAGGTAGTGTTAAGGACGTTCATGGCATTATAAAACTAACGAAGAATCTAAAAAATAGTGTGGAATATAAAGAGGTCCGCATTTCCCTAGACAAAACTGTTCACCAAATGAATTACTATAAGAAGGTCAAAGCGCAACTAGATTCTAGAGCAGCAAGTGGAGAGACTGGCCTCAGAATTAAGTATGAGAGGGGCATTCCCACTATAGTACATTTAAACTAGATTCGCCTGACAGATATCTACAAGTTTACTATCAGAATGTGCGCGGCTTACGAACCAAGGTTAACGATTTTTATACAAATATAAGTTACTCTGAATTCGATGTTGTCTGCCTTGTTGAAACGTGGCTATCGGAGGATGTCAATAGCAGTGAATTGTTTCCAGCAAACTACCAGGTTTTGCGGTGGTGTTCTTATCGGTTGTAAATCAGACTATTGTGTCGAGCTAATTGATCTGAATAACATCACAAGCGCTATACCGATCATTGATATCCTCGGTAGTATAATTCATATGCAATCTGTTCGGTTGGCTGTTTTTGTTATTTATATTCCTCCTGATACTTCTGTTTCTGTTTACGAAGAGTTTTTACTTTTGTTTGAAGATATTTATGCAAAGTATACAAGCAATATATTGATCGTGGGCGATTTTAACATCACGCACTTTAATAATCCTAACATAAGCGATGTAAAATCTCAACTAACACATAGCTTTGCTAACTTTGTCGATCTAGCGCAAATTAATAACATTGTTAATCACAGACAACGAATTCTAGATTTAGTATTAACAAATAGCAAACACATAGTTGTTGAACGGGAGAATGCACCAATGGTGAATGAGGATTTGGATCATCCCACAATAAATTTGTCTATTGATTTTAGTAATCATAATTTTCCCAGCTTAATTCCAAATAAGGGTTGTTACACTTACAATTTTAGAAAAACCGACTACATCAATCTTTATAACGCATTATTGCATACTGATTGGTCGTTTCTCGCTTCATATACTGATATTGAATCAGCGTGTAGAGATTTCTATGCTAAAATATATGAATACTTTAATTTATTTGTACCGTTGAAGCGCATGTGTGCGACGAGTTATCCAGTATGGTTTACTGGGGAACATATAAATGAATTGAGATTAAAAAATCGATATCGATTAAAATATAGGAAAAGGCGTTCTTTAGAATTTTTAGAAAAGTACAAATTACTGCGGCAGAAAATAAAACGAAATACCAAAATATTGTACTATTTGAATAGAGCACAGCATTCAATAAAACACAATCCTAAATTTTATTGGAATTTCATACGAAGCAAACAGACTAATAAGGGATTACCCAGTTCACTGAAGAACATTAGTGGGGCACTTTTGACTCAGCCTCGGGAAATAATCAATGAATTCCTGAACTTTTTCACCTCTGTTTACTCATTGCCTCTCTCGACTCCTACTCCTGCTGCCCAGAATTCATTAAGTAGTACCTTAATTAATGTACCGATCATTCTGGAATCGGATGTTTTTTACGCATTAAAACGACTTAAGAATTCCAATACTGCGGGTAGTGATGGTATCCCTAGCTGCTTGATTAAGGATTGTGCTGGCGTTCTTGCTGCTCCATTATGCCAACTATTTAATCTTGCACTACAGTCTTGTACTTTTCCTGAATGCTGGAAAATTGGTTGAATGGTTCCGGTTTACAAGAAGGGCGATTTGGGTTGCATTGAAAATTACCGTCCCATTACAATAATAAACAACTTCGCCAAAGTTTTTGATGCTTGCCTCTTTCATAACATCTCTCCGCAAATCAAATCTCTGCTATCCACATGCCAGCATGGTTTTTTTGGTAAGCGTTCAACGGTATCTAACTTAACAATATTTACGCAGTTTCTGTCTGATAATATGGATAAGAACATTCAAGTAGACGCTATTTTTACCGATTTCTCTAAAGCGTTTGATCGAATAGATCACTCAATATTACTACACAAGCTGGCTAAGGTGGGTTTCTCGCCGTCGCTCGCGCTCCTATTTCGGTCCTACTTATCTCATAGACCTAACTATGTCTACTACAAAGGTCATAAATCACAGCCTTTTCATTCAACATCTGGAGTTCCGCAAGGATCAAATCTCGGACCTCTTTTATTTTCTATTTTTGTAAACGACCTTGCTGAAGTTCTAGACTGTGAGAAATTATTATTCGCAGATGATCTGGAAATATATCACGCAGTAAATAATATCGATGACTGCGCTCACTTTCAGGAATAGTTGGATGTAATCCAGACATGGTGCACCGATAATGGGCTTCACTTGAATATTTCTAAGTGTGGATATGTCTCATTCACTCGTAGAGGTTCCTCTATCGAATTCAATTACACTTTGAACAATGCTTGCCTAGAAAAATGCCAAGTTGTTAGGGATTTGGGTATTACATTTGACTCCAAATTATTATTCAATATCCATATAAATAATATATCCAATGCTGCATTAAAAACTTTGGGTTTCATAATTAGAACCACCAAGTCCTTCTCGTCAATCGACAGCATAATACCACTTTATTTTGCCTTTGTTAGGTCGAAACTCGAACATGCGTCATTGGTGTGGTCACCTCTTTATAAGACACATATCCATGTGCTGGAATTAGTGCAAAGGCACCTCTACTTTCGCCGGTTTGGGAACTATCCTCCTCGGGGCTACAGCCACATTAATCTACTAACTACATTTAACATAGAATCATTAGAGCTCCGTAGACACCGCAATGAAATAAAGTTTCTTTACCATCTCCTACATAATGGAATAGACGCACCTGCAATTCTAGCAAGGATAAACTTTTTGGTTCCCAGGCAAGCGATTAGAATAACGACACCTTTCGTCTGCCCATTCCAAGAACAAATGTAATGATTGGATCGCCGGTCTACCGAATATGTAATAACTTTAATAATTTAACAGCCGTGGATATAAACTATAGTCCTTTACCAACGATTTTACGTCAGTGTTTGTAGTGTATAGGTGTGTTTATACTTCTTGTGGTGGTGGGTCTTACAAATAAGTATTTAATGTTAATTAGTATTTAAAGTATTTAGAAAATTTAGTGTTCACTGTAAGTTAACGCAGAAGTAATTAAACTTAAAAGTGGTCCTGTAATAGGATTGTAAAGATCTGTTGGGCAAATATATACATTATTATTATTATTATTATAAGTTCTAATGAGTTAGTGACTGAGAGACTTTCAAGTTTTTCGGACAAATTTTTGTATTCATTCACTAACCACTTTGAAATCAAGTAAGTAGGGGAGTTGATCCCTGAGACAAATGGTCTCATTGAGTTGCCTGGTTTGTGTATTTTAGGTAAACAATATAGTCTAGGGATCAACGGATTACTTACACTAACCTATAATTCAGATTCGGGGTTATTAACTTTGCACAACTTTTTAACGCGTTTTTTGTGTCCCTAATCATTTTTGGTTTATGCCCACGATCAGACAAGAGTGTCAATAGAAATCCTATAAAGGAAACACTCGTCGTCAATAATTCACCCGAGACTTTTAATGGAGGTGAAATAGACTTATTAAACAAAGGTTTAAAACATTGTTTGTCTTACCGCGAACCCCTACCGAGGAGGTGATTGCAAGCATCGAAGCGGCTATTAAATATTTAGATCCAACTTTTATTAGAGAAGCTTGTAAGACTCAAATCAAACAGAACTTACATGAACAAAAACAAAAAGTAGTGCACCACGAATGAAACTTAATTAAGAGTCTCAGATCGAAAGACTGCTTTTATTTAAAAGCAGACAAAGGGAATAAGTTAGTAATTTTGAACAAAAGCGACTATTTTCTAAGAGTGAAAAACTTAATTTCAGAATGGCCCTATGTTGAATGTACGAAAACTCCATTACCAAAAATGATTAGGGACACAAAACACGCGTTAAAAAGTTGTGCAGAGTTAATAACCCCGAATCTGAATTATAGGTTAAGTGTAAGTAACCCGTTGATTCCTAGACTATATTGTTTACGTAAAATACACAAACCAGGCAACTCAATGAGACCAATTGTCTCAGGGATCAACTCCCCTACTTACTTGATTTCAAAATGGCTAGTGAATGAATACAAAAATTTGCCCGAAAAACTTAAAAGTCTCTCAGTTACTAACTCATTATAATTTATACAAAGGATTAAAAATTGTAAATTAGAAAAAGGGGAAATTTTAGTATCATTCGACGTAACGTCATTGTTTCCTTCGGTACCGATTCTAGAAACTTTAAAATATTTAGAAGAATTTCTTCACAAAAATAAGATCGAACCAGAGAAAATAAAGGAATATGTGAGATTAACAAACCTTTGCATGTCCCAAAATTGTCAGGTACGTCGATGATATTTTCGCGATTTTCAATACACATAAATGCAACTTGGATGATTTCGTTAAACAGTTAAATTCAAAATTTCCGACAATCAAATTCACAGTAGAAATAGAAAACAATGACAAGTTGCCTTTTTTGGACACCTTAGTTATTAGGAATAATCTCAAAATAGAAATTGATATTTTCCGAAAAGAAACTATTGTCAATAGATTCATCACGGCGGACTCAAATCACAGCAGGCAACAAAAGATGGCTTCATTCAATTTTCTTATTAATCGTTTGATCAATTTCCCACTAACAAATGTAAGATATGAAAGAGAATTGAACGTCATTAACAATATCGCGAGATACAATGGTTTTGATTCGGAAATAATCAATGGATTAATTAGAAAGGCCAACATAAGAAAAACAGTCCGTGACACCACATGTCTATCACCACAGAGCAATCGGGATAAGCAGCGTGTTTGTTTACCTTATCATCGTATGACAAAAAATCGAAATAGTATTTTTAAAGAGTGCGGGTTTCAAATTTGTTTCCGCTCCAATAATTCTATTAAAACGCTTTTAGGAAATGCAAAAGACAAAATCGAGGAAAATAAAAAATCGGGAATCTACCGAATTGAATGTTTAGAGTGCAATAAACAATACATCGGCCAAACTAAGAGATCGATCGAAACCCGGTATAAAGAACACCTTTCGCACATAAAATTCAACCGACCAGAAAAATCGGCTATAGCGAGACATGTATTAGGAAATAACCACAGTGTTAATATGGATTGTTTACATTTGATAAAGAACGTGTATAATTATCGAGAATTAGGCACGTATGAAAGCATGCACATCTTAAAGAATTTAAACCATGTGGTGAACAATGAGAACGGACCTTTGCAATCGACCCTTTTCTGTCTGCTTAATGCCAGAGGAGGAACACTATAATAAATCACATGCAGGCAATTATCGGTCGTGACCGTATTTCCCTTTTGTCAATGTAGTTCATTTTAGTTTAAGTAAAAATAATTTTTTAAAATCTTGTGAAACAAACACACAGTGTACATCTTGGTTCTGAGCGGTGTAGATCGAGTACGGAGTTTGTTTTTCGTACAGGTGTTTTTTCGCCGTGTTTTACCAGGTGCGACACTTTGAAATTGTCTGCTGATGATGACAACTTGGTTGTCGAAATGCGTATACAGAATTACAAAAGTCAATGTAGAAAGGGGTTAAGTATCATATTTCAAAATATTCTTGAAAATCAATGCACTTTTGCATTTATTTAAACCAATCCGAAAAGCATTGCTGCCACTGTGGAGGCAGTATCCCAAAAATATGAGTTTTGAATGCCTCAACTGCCTCTTCCGGCGCAGAAAACCGTTGACCACGAAGTTTATTCTTCACGTATGGGAACACAAAGAAATCACAGAGTGCAAGATCGGGGCTGTACGGCGGATGGCTCATCAATTCGATGTTTTGCCCGGTCAAATATTCAATTGTTTGAACATACCTGTGAGAACTCGGATTGTCATGATGGAGAATGATCTGTCGTTTTCGGTTTGTTTTCCTTATTTCTTCAAAAGTTTCTGCAAACAAATAGTTGCGTACCATTCAGAATTGACCGATCTATAACTCTCTAAAGGCACGCTTGCGTGGCCGGTTTTTCCGAAAAAAATAGGCGACCATTTGTTTTGATGTGCTTCGAGCGCGAACAACTTTTGTTGGTTTTACTCATCTTGGAATACCCAAACAGTCGACTGCTGTTTACTCTCGGGCTCATACGTATAGATGCAAAATTCATCTCCCGTAACAACTTTATAAATGTTCTTTGAAGCACCGCCATTGTATTTTTTGTGCATTTCTTGACACCAATCGACCGAGTCCTTTTTTGAGCGATTGGCATATTATGTGGTACCCAACGTGAACATAAATTCTTAACGTCTAAATGTTCATGCAGGATCTTATGCACGCCGGTGTTACTAATACCTAGAGATGCCTCGATCTCACGGTATGTCACATGACGGTCTTGCATTATCAACTTAGACACTGCATTAATGTTTTCCGATACAACATTTGTGGGACGACCTTCACGAAAGTCATCGTCCAAAGAACGCTGTCCCAGTTTGAATTCACTATTCCAACGATACACTGTAGCTTTCGATGGTGCTTTATCACCATATAAAGAATTCAGCTCATCGACGCATTCTTGTTGAGATAATCTACGCCGAAGGTTATGAAAAATAATTGCACGAAAATGTTTGCGAGTTAATTCCATTTCTTCGCTGACATAAAATTTTTACTGTCAGCAATAGAAATGGCGACCGGATAATAAAACTGTCAAGGTAAATATATTGTCAAAAATGACAAACTTCACGATGCAATCATCCGATCGGAGGCAACACTAACAGCATTGTTAGTCCCGAAATATAAACGGCTACCCTCGTATTATATCACTAAACGTAAATGAAGCCGCTGCTTAAATAATAGTCGTATAGTACTGACTTGTTTTGTTATTCCAAAAAAATGCATGTGATAACAGAATAGAATTTAAAAACGGGATTGTACTTTTGTAAAATATATCAAATTGAACTACATTACATAACTTTTAACCGTAGTAGCAATAGCTCCATAAAAAGATTTCATTCCACCGTTATAGAAAGTATTAGAATATTAAGCGAAGAAAAGACACATCCAGATATCATTAATGTCATGAGTTATGTAATTCTTTCCTACAGAATAATACATATTCAGCCATTAAATATACAGTTCAATCCTTTCGAGTATACAAAAACTGAGCAAATATCCACATCCATTAACGAACCTTTTCAATTATTCCAACACATATCAAGTCATCTGAAGCATAAAATAGAAAGAAAACAAAGACAAAGTTTAGAACGCGCAAATCGACATCGCTTAAGATCTATTTCTTTAAACGTAGGTCAGCCCCTATACACGACAAACAACAATAAAAATCAAAGGAGTCAAACCCTTTTATGTCAAATAATATAGTGCTCCATTAGAAACAATTAAAACCCCAAAGAAAAATTATCGTTTCAGTACACCAGAATGCCAAATTACCGGTATTAATTCTAATGACGACAACATTCTTTTATCACTATTAAATAATAAGTAAGGCGTATATAACTGAAAAAGGACACATTCTTATACAATAATTGACATACTTATCAATAACAATAACTTCATTCAAAATAAAATTTCTGTAATTAAAAATGATTTAAATACGAAATTAGATATCCTTATAATAATAAAAAATAAGAACAAGATATCGATCACTAACTATACTCCTAATAAAAAGATATTTTTGGAATAGCTTCAAAATATTTGTTTGGAACAATGTTCTTCAATGATAATGAATACATTAACGAATATCTAATACATTAAGCAATAATGAGTGGAAATACAAAAACATTATTAATAAGACAACAAACATCATTAAAAAGATAGTCAATAAGTATACCGACATATAATATTTAATTTCATTTAAAAAAATCATACACAAATATTACATCTTAATTATTTCATTGAAGATAACAAAAGATTAGATGAAGGAGAAAATATAATGTCTTTAAATTTAATAATTGATAAGACAAAATTAGAATTGCAAATATCGTTAGATGTAATGAACGACTTAGAAACAGCATTATCATTTGTCAAATTACGTTTCACGCAATCATCTATAATAAAAATTAAAGAAGTTCAAACCTTAATAAAACAAAATAAAATTGCGACAATTATCAGACTCCAAAATTTAGTCATTTAAGCACTTACTATTTAGCTTTTACAACTGATGTAATTATATTAATAATATTATATTGTTCAGAATACATGCGCCAATCACGATCGATTCTTGTAATTATTTCCACTTCTTTGCCACCTATCAAAACAATTTTACCTTGATAGTTGAAACTCCATACCTACTTTTCGACTCGACAAATTATTGACTTTCCAGTGTTTATTCCTCCCATGATCAAGACCTTTTATTCATAAGCCATACTTCGCAATAATTCGACATATAGTACATAGGTGAAAATGTGTCTTTATTACCAGGCTTCAACTTTACACTAGCCAATAAGGGACACAGAAAGTCACTATCAATATTTTCAATAAATCAATCACAAGTATCTCAACTGAGCGGCTACTGTTACTAGTAATAATATCAGTACTAATAGGAATTTGTTATCCTATATATAAGAAATTACAGGGTATTGGAAACAGGTCGAGAGCCCAACTTAATGAAGAAATTGTACAAATTTCAATCTCCTCAATTGCTCATTTTAGGGAAGGAGGAATTATGTAAAGATAACACATCCTATCCAAATGGGACAAACATTATTATAGTTTAAAGTATCATTTATTGAAGTTATCTTACAAACATGATTAAATATCGTATATAGTATATGTATAGTATATATATATAACGGGTTTCTTTCATTAAGCGCTTCCTATCCTTTTAAATTTAAATAAAACAAAGCGTGCGTAAGATATCATCGAAATTTTTTAAGGCCTATCGATGCCGTTATATATGGAATATAACATCGTACAAATGTTCGCCGCGGCTTTGCTGGGTGGCGTGCATCCGAAATGTCCAATTTTCTATGACTCTGACGCATAAATTAGGCCAAATTTGACCGATGGCATTAGTTATGTTGGCTTGAGGGCCTCTGTGGTTTGTGGCTTAATCGCATAGACCTGCGACTTAAGAAAACCCACAAGAAAAAGCCTGACAGGTCAAATCGCACGATCTCGATGGCCAATTCACATCACCTCCACGTGAGATGACCATGCCCTCAAATCATTCGTGCAGAATGTCCAATGTGGCATGAGCTGTGTCCCGTCCTGTTGAAACCACATGTCGTTGGTGTCCATATCATCCAATTCAGGCCAAAAGAAGTTGGTAATCATCGACCTACGGCGCTCGCTATTGACGGTGATGGCCTGGCCAACCCCGTTCTCAAAGAAATATGGACCGATGACGCCGCCAGCCCAAAATCCACATCAAACAGTTACTTTTTCGGGATGCATTGGACGCTCTTGGATCTCATGTGGATTGGTATCGTCTCAAATTTGAAAATTTTGTTTGTTGACGTACGTCGTTGAATGCACGTCGTTATCTATGGTCGTTTACCTTCAGCTTCTGTGTCAGTTGAATTTTGTATTGGTGCAGGCCCAAGTCACGACCCAAAATTTGCCAAGTGGCGATCTGCGAAAGGGCGAGTTCCTGTGAGCGACGCGAAATTGACTGCCTCAGATTCTCCTACACACTCTCACGGACAGCGGCGATATTTTCGGTAGATTTTGCGTTTCGGCATCGTACGGGTGTAGGTTCATTGTTTACCGAACCAGTGGACTCAAATTTATCCACCACACTGCGAATAGTCCTTTCGGTAGGATGATTATGGCGACCGTAAAATGAGCGAAGCGCGCGAAACCTTACCCGAACAGAATACCCGTTTTGATAAAACAATTTTATTATTTGCAGGTGTTGTTGAAAGCTATATCCGTTCATGGTGATTTAGTAAAACAGACTGAATAAGTGACAGCCAATTCGACAGATGTCAAAGTTTGGAAATCCCCATTGGAAGACTCGTTAGAAACATGAATAGTATTATTATATTATTGTTATTGTGATGGTTAGCTTGAAGCTAGAAATTATAAATATAGTAACAAAATTAATATAAATAAAATCCCTTACTACACCAATTCGACACCAAAATAAGTTGTCATCATCAGCAGATAATTAATCACAGTGTCGCATTTGGATACAGGGTAAAATTCTCTAAACAACAAATTAAATTATCAGTCTTTAGTTGTTCTTATCATAAATTCTAATGATTGAATAGTTGACTAGAAATATTTAGAATATGCTTGGAAAATCAATTTTTATCAAAGGTAATACTCAGTCTTGATAAACATTTTTTTAGAATGATGGAGGACTATCAATATTATATTGTAAAATATAGAAAATAACATTTAGATAATTCATTTTTAGTGCGCAAAGTACAGATTTACATTGTTTTCTAGGTCATTACTATCTGTACTGACATTATGGAAAATTTTTAAGTCTTCCACATAAATCAATACAGAACAATCCAACGAGATAATAAGGTCATCAATGATAAGAATAAATAAGACTGGGCCTAAGTTAGAACTGTGGAAATTTAGAATTATTATATCTATAGCCGTTGGAGTTCACATAATTCCATGTGTTCTATAAGATTTTATAAATTGCCGTTCGTGTTAAAAATGAATAGCGTATGCACCTGCCGCTTTTTCTTATGACTAGCTGGTGGTACGCAAATTGCTGCAAATATAGTATTTTATCATGCCCGTTGATGTTTTTATATTTTGTTTGGTATTACTTGTGCTTATTTTATAGTACTATACTGTATGTTCAAATTAAAAACACAGTAATCATTATCTTCTAAATTATTATGTTTTAGTAAAATTAACGCAATTTTGTTATACGAAATGCAATAAATAATACAGTACTGCAAATTATATGAAATACGTATACAGAATATGAAAATTATTGTGGAAAGGGACTAATAACTTGTTACCAATTTTGCTCAAAATTAAATGAAAAAATATAAATAAGATTGTGCCTAAGTTAGAACCCTGTGGAGCTCTAGAAAAGATATATAAGTGCGAGATCTATAGACATTGAAATTTACATAATTTCATATGTTCTATAAGATTTCATAAATTGTATCAAAGAGATGAAAAAGATAGAACTTTGCATGTAACTGATTCAAATATTTTCGCAAAAATGAAATAATAGCGGTTGCTCTATAGTTTTATTACATCTGTGTTATCTCTTTTTTTTAATAAAACATCCGAACAATCTTCCAACACTCCGACATGCAGATGTTCGTAGAGATAAACTAAATATTTTATTTAGAGGATCAGCAAAAACAAGCGCGTGGTTTAATACCAAGAAATATTCAATAACGTCATCGTCAGTTGCTTGTCTGTTTTTCAGTTATTTTATACACAGTACTACAGTGAATAAAATAACTAAACGCAGATCATCGGACGTAATCTTTACAAGATATATTATGTCAGATATGTGAATGCGTAATGAACCGTAGTAGTACTGGAGAAAATACGCGAATGTCAAAGCAAAGCTGGTAACAATATTCTGGATTGCTCAACACATTCTACATATCATGAAGCCTACTTGGAATTCTAGATGTTCCCTCACCAAATCCCAAAACTTAACGAGAATCACGAGCAATATTTAATTTCATTGTGACTTTCTAAATCTGAATTTTCCTTCTAAAAAATCACAGTCGGTAAACTTCCATTTCTTATGGTAAAGGTCATCTCAGTCTGAAACAACTTTCGGACTGATCTGCAATGATCTCGGTGATCCAAAGTTAATTCCTTATATTGCTATTGACTGGAAAGTTTGGAGAAGATTAAAAATTGTCTTTCATCACATCGAACCGCTAGACATGATGGTGAGCATATTTAAAAAGTTAAGGATCGGGACCAAGTTCAATGTTATCACTGATTTAAAATAAATTTAATATATCAAATCGAAAATTCTACCATTAGCATTTGTTAAGTTATTACACTGGTAAAAGTTTAAGAAGACCATGAGCAAGAAAATATCTAGTTTAAATCAGTTCATTGAGCATCGTTATTAAAATTAGGTAAATTAAATTTGTCCACAAGTATAGTATTCTAGTGTATTAATATACGGTAAGTTCCAGCCTATCAAGAAACAATTCAAAATCAGTGTAATTAGGATTTGAAGGTATTAAAAACAACATCAACTAAAGGGATAGGTGACTTATGTATGTACATGCGGAGGTATCTACGTATATGTTCATACATTAAATTACTGCGAGTACAAATTAACACTCTTTCTCCTAACAGCCGACTCGTTGATTGTGACCATTGGTCGTATGGCACAATATTATATGAAGAAGACAAAAGTTCGTTGTTACTTATGGAGTCACATAGTCACGGTTTGGTTAAGAGAATGAAGTCGAACGAAAAGGAAAACAAATAAACTTGTGTTTTGCTACGAAGACATTTAGCGTTCCAATAGTAAAATAAAAAGGATTTGTGTTTATTGAGTGCAGTTAATTAAAAGAAGTTGCAATTCTAGGAATTTTATTTTTATACTTTTCTGTGATATTCTATTCTACTTTAACTCTAGGTTCAATTCCTTTGTATTGTATAGTGTAAAAATAGACAAAAATTTGTCAAGATTTTTTCAGTGATTTAGCTTTTACTGATAGTTCTCATGAAAATATCCTCAGCTCTAAAGCAAACTTCACAGAGCGTTTTAGATCGCATTACGTGGAATCGTATCTCTCAATCCATTAGTGTTTATATCCAAATTCCGTCACATCAGTGACATTAAATATTTCTAATAAAATTTCCTTATTATACATTTTTCATCATTGTTTCGTTTCCACTTGTATCAGACATCTTCAGAAATTGCAATCCTTGTCATTATAAAACTGTTTTACTTTATGGCTTTGTCAGTTCAGTGCTATATACAATAATATACTTGCGCCGTTTGTGCTCTTTGGAGTAGATAATTTCATGTCTTAATTAATGACTTGCTGTTAACATCTTGAGTAGCAGTTCCGTCGGTTTTTAAAATTTGTATCTCTTCTTACAGCTCGAGGAGAGCAAACTCAAACAATTAAGGTCATTTTCAAAATGTTGACAATTCTTGCAGGTCTATAATAAATCTATATTTGATTTAATAATCACTAGAATTATTAAAAAACGTCAACTTAAAAAGCGATGTATAGAACCCTATACATTTTAACTTGCCAGAAGCAGTGTATAATTAATAATATCGAACGTATTTACGAAGTCAGTGTAAATGACGTCAACTTTCTTCCATGCAGCTATTGCTGATGCCAGAAACTGCTTCCTAACATAACTCCACATTGATGAAAAGACAAGAATGGAGTATATGTCTGTAGATGTTATTATATAGTATATGCTTCAAAATAGACACAATAGTTATAAGTCTATGTGGACGATCCCCCTTTTTAAAAACCGGTATTAGTTTGCTGATCTACTTGATGATGAGAAAAGTAATTATTAAATTAAACAAGTCCTTGACAAGATACGCCAATACCGAAACAAAATAGGGCACTATAAAATTAAGTATTACATAAATACTAGAGAGTCTCTGAATTCTTTGTATTTGTCCGGGAATTCTTGATTTGGTGAGTTTTCTATTAATAACATTCAAAAGGATTCTAAATATTCTATTAAGGTAGATTCTACATATGTATGTTCGATATGTACGTATTATAATTAGAGTACAGAATTATATGTATTAAAAACCCTGAAAATATGCGCATATATATGCACAATATTTTGTTAAATTATGCAACAGTTTTTTAAAAATTATGCAGCAATTTAGTTAAATATGCACTGATTGTATTTTAAAAAAAGTTGACGTACAAAAACGCAATAGAATTACAAAATTTATTTAAACAAATTGTTTGTATTACAAAAGCTAAATTGATAATTTAATGTAAAGGACACACCTACAAACTATAAAATATTACATTTTATTTTTTATAATATTGTAAATATTAGCAATCATATATTTCCCTAAATTTTCCACAAGAAACGATTCTCTTCGATCAGATATCAAATTTTTATATATAGCAAAACTTCTTTCTACATCAACAGAAGTGATTGGTGAAAACTTAAATTTGCATATAGTGGTGGCATCCATTGTTATAGAAGGCCCATAATTTCCATTTAAAATATTTGAAATTTTAGTAAGTTCATCAAACCCTGTATTTTTTGTTAATACGTCTTGCATCTTCGTTTTTATAGAATTACCTTCAACTTGATTGACCTTATTTTTAAAATCTGTAATTAATTTCACAGAATCTGTAAGTTCCACGCCCTGCCTCTCTAATGTAGTTAACGTTTCCGTAATAAAGCTAAAATTCGCTTTGATAAATGCCAGTTGTTAATTTAATGTAGGAATATTTAAAATATTTTTACACTCTTTAATAGCTGCGGAATCATTAGAAAATTTTGACACTAACACTGAAATATCATTCAAATAATTTTCATAAAAAAATGCGGCCTCTCGCCACGTAACCTACCTCGTAATTATTGGCTGAGTTGGCAAACGACTATTAGGTAAACTGTCTTTGTACATTTGTATTCGGAGGGGTGCTTTTACAAATATTTTCTTGATCGTATTGATTAAATAATTTATATCTGGATATTGGTTACGAATTTCTTCAGTCATTTTATTCACGCCTTGAGCTAAGCATGTGACATGTACCATTTCTTAATAAAATACTTTTAGAATTTGTGCAGATTTGGTCATGTATGTACCAGCGTCTGTCAACATCAATAAAGCCTTTTCAGTAGGGACAGCCTTGGGTAAATAGAAACTTGTTAATACTTCGTTTATAAACTGTGACGTAATTACATTGTTGGATTTCTCTAATTGTTTCAAACCAATTAAATACGCTTGACCAGGAACATTTTCACTCAGTACACCTATTAATAAATTGGCGATAAATCGGCCACAAGTGTCAGTTGTCGACTATAAAATAAATATAATTGTTTCCTAATTTTTCACTCATGTTTTTTTCGAAAATATTGTTTAAATATTTTTTTCTAAAGGTGCTTTCATCTGATACTGGTCTACGACAATACTTCTCTAAAAACGCTTTAAAAGTTGGATTTTGTAATTTCATAAACGGTATATTGGCACTAACAAAGGCTTCACGTAAATCAAAATTGAATTTTTCTGTTTTCACAGACTGATGTCGAAGAAATTGTTTCATTAAGCGTTAATTGTTTTGCATTTTTCATTTTCTTCTTATATTTTGTATGCGATGCTGTAGCAATATGTTGTGTAATTTGAAATTTTTTGTCACATGGAATTAATTCGAAAACTGTTTTGGTACCAAATACAAATAAAAAATAATATAAAGTAAACTTACAGTATTGCTGCAACATCGACAAAACACCTTGTTTAAATTTAAGTTCTGGAAAATCCTTTATCCATGTAGCTATCAAAGACTGTGTTAGTGGCATTATTACTTCGTTTTGAAAACAACGACTGACCCCTGACAAATCCAAAATGAAACTGAAAGACAGCCGATGGCAGTGGGACTCGTAGTAAAGCGTAGAGAAAATAGGAGAATCCCAGTTTTTGCCGATGCGATATCGGGCGGTTTGTAAAATCTAGGGGAACAAATATGCATGTACTATATATGCATTTTATTCTGATTTGTGTATCATTTTCTGAAAATATGTAAAATATGCAAAATGAAAATCGGTTTTTTACATTTGTTTTTGTTTAATTCATGTAGAAATGAGAAAAATTTATTGGCATATCGTTATTATAGAAAATGCAAATGCATATAATTCCGTGCTCTAATTATAATCTAATTGTTTCTTGCTTAAATAATTGCCATGTAATAAAAATAATTTTCTTTAATCCAGAGCCTTTGACATCTGGTGTAAGTCAAGCTGGGTAATTGCGATTTAATGTTTCTATCCTAGGAATATCTCAGCCAAAAATGGAATATAAAATACAGCAGGCAGCGTCTAAAATGCGACTAACATCATCAATGTCCGAAAGGAGGACCAGTCAACGGTAATTCAAGCAGTATGCAGTCGCCAAATTAGTTCGCCTGAAATCGTAACGCGAATTCGATAAAGAGTAATTTTCCTTATGTTTGAAATTGATATTAAGAGTAATTTTAAGAGCTTGGTGATGTAGGTGTCCTTAAACATAAGCATATGCCTCTCTTTATTTGCAACATACAGTCCAAATCGTTGAAAACCGAATCGAGTAATCTTCCGTTAGTATTGTTAAAAAACTGAATTGACGTAAACCTTTTGTATAAAATGCTTCACACTCGTAAATTTTCTATCATCATAGACTGCACAGTTAAAGATAGTAACTTTCATTAACATATAGTTATGGTAATTGTTGTAACTTTTCTTTGATGTTTTTAATTCTTTTGTTAGTTCAAAATTAAAATTATATTCGTTCCAGTAACTACTGTATTATACTTTAGTATAATACAAATATAATCGTAAAATCCTTATTATGTTCTGTATATTTGGACACAAAAAATTAGATAACATTTTTAACAAACTGTTTATTAAAATATAAAATAAAATTCTTCTACAAATTTGCTGTCATTCATTTAAAAAGAATCTAAATACAACAATTCATATTAACTAATTTACTCAATAGTATCAGTATCTAAATATGAAGCTCTTCAAAATATAGAAAGTATACTACATATTAAGAATGAGCAAAAGTGAATATTTCACAAAATTAGATTTATAGATTTCTCTTTGGCTAATATCTCTATATCAACATTCAAGAAGATATACAGAATTTCGTGTAAATGGTCAGATATACCAGTTTAAAGAAGTTCCTTTTGGTTTATCATTGTCATAGGCAGCACTAGTAAAAGCAATGAAGCAAGTATTGTTAAAGCATGGGAAATAGTGTATTAATTATATAGATGATATGATATATTGAAAATGAAGAACAATATTATTATCACATAAGGAAAATATGCATGGAATTGAATAGAGCTGCTTTAAAATTGAATATAGAAAAATGTGCATTTTTTAAAGAATAGGTAAAATTTGTGGAATATGTAGTGGAAAAGCAAGGTTTTAAAATAGATAAAGAAATGAAGGACTTACAAGCGACTATAGAGAAGAGAAATATTAAATCTCCAAGAAGTTTTATAAGGGTTGTAACGTTCAACGTTCTATCTTGCTGTTAGTAGGGCAATAAATAAACTCCCATATTTTCACCTTAAACGATCCCTTTACTACTCCATGGTGCTAAAACTAGTTCAAAAAATAACTAAGTGGGGGGGGGGGGGGGGTTCTTGTGAACAAGATCTAAGAGGACATCAAAGTATTGTTACTCTAAAACTACTCGTAATTAGACTGTATAGATGCGTATGAACTAGCCACTGAACGAATTATAATAACCATAAACTATTTAAATGACATAATAACGAAAAGTCCTGGATCATTGGGTAAATTACAATCACCTGGTGACGTTGAGTGTGGAGCAGGTGCCAGATTGCTTCGCTTAAACCTTAAGACAGCACCATCGCCGTTTTCAAGCAGATTAAGCTCCGTCTTCTTTATCAGATAGAAACGCGATTTCATAAAGTCAAGAACCTAGTCCAATAAGTAATTAACATATAACCAAAGGTAGGACAGGAAGAAACCCTAAGGTCAACATAGAGAAGAAAAGACAAAGAAGAAAATTAGACCACTAAGTAATTACAAATTACAAGCCTTACGGTTGAATTAAAGGACTAATTAACAAGATAGATCGTCCTTCCAGTAAGACGCTAGTACAGGGTCAAGATGGAACCTTGACCTCGTGTTCGCGGCTTATTAACTTATCTGACACAATCCAACGATAACTCGATAAATTAATCGATAGGCAAAGTTGCAACACAATCGTTGTTAAGTAATATCTTTACTGAAATAATTGTGCACATTTATTAAATTTAGATTATACAGTATTGTTTATACTTGCAATATTAAAACAAAAATAATATTTAAAGAATTTATGCTCAGTAAAAATAAATACTGGACAAATTATATTAAAAAATTTAAAAGCGTTTAAATAATTATTTACATTCATCATTCATGGAAACCAAATAAGTAAGTATGTCGTCTAGGGCAAGTAAGGACTACATATATAATCCCAAGGCGCATGCGTTACATGTGTGCATACTAAGATATAGAAAAGAAATCTACTATTTTGAGTAGCGGAATTAAAAGATGAAGGTATATGGAATAAGGAGAATAAAACCAATTTGTGGCATTATGTTAAAACTATGAAAGGTAGTTTAAATTTTATTTGTTAAAAGTTGAGAGGGTTATTTTTTGTTTTATAAATAAAATGAATTTAGTTAGTTAAAAATAAAAATTAAAAAAAAATAAAATTCTTCTACAAATTTGCTGTCATTCATTTAAAAAAAATCTAAATACAACAATTTATATTAACTAATTTACTCAATATTAATATATTTATATTTATACATGTATATTATATATTATTATATATAATGGATAAATAATAAACATAATATATATATATATATATAATATAAACATGAGTATAAGAAGAATCAATTGCTAATATTCAACTTAACAACAAACTAATATACGATGTATATTGTCTTAATAAGCATTGTTTATTTATAGACGACTACGTTTCACAATTAATTTTTTATCGTATTAAGATTACTTATAAATCACTCACTGTTGTTCAATTTCTACCATCTAAACACAACCATCTCTTTTTTTCTCTTAGAATACTTTTTTATCTCTTCATTTGCATTATATTGATCTATTTTTACATTAAAATAAAGAATTATTAGAGGTCTAATAATTCTTTATTAGTTTTTCATGACCCATTTTAGACCATTTAATTATTTCTTCAGCCATTATTATTCGGTGCACACGAACTGCACCAAAAATCAATTAGTTCTTTAATCTTCTACCTGAATTGCACCACGTAAATTTTAGATTGTTTTAATCCTGCACCTGAACTGCACCACGGGCCGGATTATGAAAACTAATTTATATTTGAACGATAATCTTCATAATCTGCTGTGGGTAATTTAATATTAATTACTCGCCCAATTATAGTAGGTAAAGTTTACTCTTTTCAGGATATTGTGGGGGGGGGGGGGGGTAGTTTTACAATGAAAATATAAATTTGAGGGTTAATAGTTAACTTGAACATTGCATGTTTGTTCATCGACAGTTAGGTCTTACTTATTTAAGTAATTTTGTGCAATTAGATATGGAACCAAAAATGATGTTTAGCGAAAGAGGTAAAAAATTAATAGGAGTTGACAATTATAAGTTTTATAAAGTGCGCGAAGTTAAATCTACCGGTGAGGTGTGTTGGAGATGTACCATCAGGAAGTGCGCGGTTCGATTATTCAGTTTTGGTGATGTTATATCAAGAATACAGGGTGAACATAACCACGACAACCTTAGTGATAATATCTTAACTCGGCAGGTGTTGAGCAACAGTTTAAAAAGGAAAGCTAGCGAAAGCAATTTTGCAGAAAAGCCATCTAAATTAATTAATTTACAATTAAATTCACATGCAGAAGCAGTAACAAAGTTAACTTTTATTATCAGAAATCCATTATTATTATCCGTGGTGCAGTTCAGATAGAAATTTAGGATGCCGCGTTCGACCGTGGTGCAGTTCAGACAGGAGATTACATTTACCCAAAATGAAAAAGATTAAGTTGCTAATCCGTGGTGCAGTTCGTGTGCGCCCTTATTATTATATTTTCCTGATATGTATCAATATTTAATTTCAATTTTATTATATAGTCCATGCCTATTATACATTCCAGACATATTCTCTTTACTATTAATAGTTGCAAATTTCTTTCTATACCATTTATTTTTATTTGTACATTTTATTCACATTACATATATTTCTTTTATTTATTGTCACCAATATTACTAATTTGATTCTAATTACATTATCCTTTAATTGTAGTTTTCTTATGGTATCTTCCTCAATTTATGATGCCTGCGATCCGGTATCTATTGAAGTATAAATACTTCTGTTTTCTAAATTAATTTCTATGTATGGTAAATTTGTATTTTCATCCGAGTTTTTATTATTGACATAATCGTGGTATAAGTCTTCTTTAGGATTTTTGTGGTAATAATTCATCTGTCATTGATTGCTTTTACTTGGTTTATTACAGTTTTCTTCCCACTCCTCTTCTCTGTTCTCGGTCCTTTCATAAATATATATGTTGATTATTTCTTTATTTCTATCATCCCTTTTTTTATAACTGAAATATTTGTCTGAATCTCTTCTCTCATTTATTGCATAATTACTAACTTTATTTATCCATCTTCCCGTTTCATCTTTCCTCTCTTTTCCAATATTCATTGCTATTATAATTATTATATCCTTATCTTTTTGTCTCTTTAATTTTGTTTTTCTTCAAATCCGGTAAACAAGTTTGCCAGTTTTTCTTTATCCTGTTTACGTTGCTTTTCTCGCTCATCCTTTTCTTTCTGTTTCTGCAATTCCTGTTCTTTCTTACCCTTCATAATAAATTCAATTAATTCCTCCATGTCTGTCCGTGACTATTTTATTCTTTCTTCCATCGCCCCTGGCTTATTGATGATTTCCTTGATTTAGATCTTTCCTTTTCCATTTTTATGTCTTTTATTTTTTTCTGTATATATTAATATGATTATTGAATTAAATGTTGTTTTATATATATATATATATATATATATATATATATATATATATATATATATATATATATATATACATACATACGTACTTTCCGAATTCACTGGTTAGTTGATCCCTAGGAGTGGCAAAGGATCATAAGCTTTTTATATAACTAAACTTGTGGTGCTACGAAGGTATACTAGGCTCTAGTGTAGGGAGGGCGTTACGGTTGAAAATTACACGTTTATTACTAGAGTTGACAATTGTTTTCGCAAAAAAGTAATATTTTTTCAATTATTAGAAGATTATTCATATTTGGAAAATTATAACATATGTATATCCAAGTTATCAAAACAAGTTTTTGTAAGTCATAATTCAATAAAAATCAAGAAAAATATTTTTCTAAAAAAGAAGCTCCGGCGCCATTTTGGATTTTACATGATAATATTAATTCTTATGATATACCTTCTATAATCTAAGGAATAAAATTTTTGTTTATGAAGAAAAATTGTATACTTTTAAAAAAAGTATTTAAAAATATCTTATTTAGTTAACTTAATAATATATAATAAATATAATAATAATATACTTAAATGAATTTTTTTTCACAAATACCAAGAGTTTTTCCTATTTAAAATTGAAGAAACCAAAAAAATCCAACTTTTTCCTATTCCAGTTTCCTGCAACAATTAAAATGCAAGAACCATATTATTGTTATCAAGAAAATAAATATAAAATCAAAAAAGAATTTTAAAAGATAAATTAATAATATTCTGTCTCTGTAGTTTCGTAATGCGTCCCATAGTTCCTTTCAGTATAAAATATTGTGTTAACCTTATTTTTGTTAAGTACTCTATTGATACGGTCCGTGTTTCCCTTTATACTTACTATATATGGTAAAAACGCCCTCGGTTTCGGTTCGTTCTATTCTGCCTGTTTTGTTGCTTGACGCTTAAATAGCGCTTTGTGCATTGACGTTGTACTTACACCCATTTTGTATTAGAGTTTACCATACTCCTTCGCTTCTTCTTGCTGTTGTGCAATAAATTTCTTTTGCTGTTATTTCTAGGAGTAAATTCTTAACATATATCAAACGCACAACTGGCCCTCCAAATGACCGGCAGTTTGAAGGCATTATTTCCTTTGTTTAGGCTGTTCGGGCGTTTATCGATTTCGATTATCTCTTTTATTATTTGAGCCATGGAGTTCGTGCTCTTTGTCAAAATGTTTATATTGTCGAAATCGTTCATATGGCCAATTTTCATTATATGCTGCATCGGTAATGACGTTTTCTTTCTTGTCGCTATTTCTATACGTTGACCCGATATATGTGCAGTCTCAGTTGCTGCACGGTACTTCACAAAGTCCTTGGTCTTCGACCGGGATCCTTTCTTTTGGATATATTAAGAGATGAAATACTTTTTTGGGTATAGAGAAAACTATATTGATTTTATACCTACGGAACACTAGTTTTTCATCCTGCTTTTATTGCTTGTGCGTGTTATTGGAAAAATCTGTTGACAATTTTGTTTGAATAATCATTGCCGTCGTTTCTTGCAGTAAGTGATCAGGCATAAGAAAATTTTTGTGATTTTGAGAACAAGGTTTAGCCATTTTAATTAGTTGAGCTGCATGGTAATGAGAAATTGTATTCAGATATCGATTTGTATGCATCTCTTTCCGATCGATGTGTAGAGTGCCTACGTAACCGTCTAATATAAGATATTCCAAAAAGTGTTTGAATTGTTCGAATTCGTATTTAAAAATTACGAATATATCGTCTACGAGAACCACAAGCTTGATTTCTTTTCCGTAGTATCAAATGCTTCTGTTTACGACCTTCACTCGCTTGTAGGGCAGAATGTTGTACATGAAGTGTATTATAGACTCGCTGAAAACGTATGACAATCAGTTTCCAATATACAGTCATGTGCACGAAAAAAGCAGTTGTTTTAAATTTGCTTAAATATCAATTTATACGTTAAATAAAAGAAATTCAAGTTTATTGAACTCTATTCCAACATGTTACATAACTATAATAATAAATAAATAAGTTCCTTAATACAAAAAAGAAAGTAAAACTGTTTATATTCCAGGTCAAACAAAATAATTATGCATTAAAATAGCAGTTGTGCCAGAATACCAAGCAAATGTCAATTTTACTTAGTTAATTGGATTAAAACACTTAATATTTTGTTGCTTGATCTCTATTGTTTATCACCTCTTGACACCTGTGGGGTAACGAGTTAACCAGTTGCCTACATATCTTTACTGAAATTGATTGCCAGTGGCATATTCTCCACAGATCGTCTATAGTGCGGCTTAGCAGCAGATACAGTCTTGTTCAACTCCACCCATAAATTTTTAAAGGAGTTTAAGTCTGGCGATTGTGCCGGTCAACCCAAAACGTGAACGTTATTATTTCGAAGCCATGTTTCCGCTTTACGAACTTTCGGGTCGTTATTCTGAATATATAACCATATTACTGACATTTCTTCCTCTGCATATGGTAGAAGCACAGTTCGTAATATGTTCACATAGACATCAGCATTCATTATGCCTCATAAACTCGTATTCTGTAAAGAGCCTACGCCGTACTACGAAAGGCACCCCTACAGCATGGTGCTTGAGCTTCCGGTTTTTACCGTCTTTTTAGTGTACTTTAATTGAAATGCTGTCAATGGTGGTCTTCGTACGTGTTGTTGGTATGCACCGGAATTAAGTAAAAGTATTTCCGATTCATCGAATCACAGAACCATCACTTTTTTTCGTCCCATTGTACGTGTTCATGAGCAAACCACAATCTACCTTGTATTTGCTTTTTATTTAATAAAGGTATCTTCCTAGACCGACCTGTGAGAGTTCGCATTGTCATGGTGGAGAATGATCTGTCGTTTTCGGTTTGTTTTCCTTATTTCTTCAAACATTTTTGGCAAACAAATAGTTGTGTACCATTCGGGATAGACCGTACTGCAACTTTCTAAAGGCACGGTTGTAACGTGACCGGTTTTTCCGAAAAAACAGGCGACCGTTTGTTTTGATGTGCTTCGAGCGCGAACAACTTTTGTTGATTTTGGCCCGTCTTGGAATACACCCACAGTAGACTGCGGTTTACTATCGGGCTCATACGTATAGATCCAAAATTCATCATCTGTGACGACTTTATAGATGTTCTTTGAAGCACCGTCATTGTATTTTTTGTGCATTTATTGACACCAATTGACGCGAGTCCTTTTTTAAGCGGTTGGCAAATTATGTGGTATTCAACGTGAACATAGCTTCTTAACGGCTAAATGTTCATGCACGCTGCTGTTACTAATACCTAGAGATGCTTAGATCTCACGGTATAACACATGACGGTCTTACATTATCAATTCAGATAGTGCATTAATGTTTTCCGACTCAACAACATTTGTGGGACGACCTTCACGAAATTCATCTTCCAAAGAACGCCGTCCAAGTTTGAATTCACTATACCCACGATATACTGTAGTTTTCTATGGTGCCTCATCACCATATAAAGAATTTAGCTCGTCGATGCATTCTTGTTGAGATAATCCACGCCGAAGGTTATGAAAAATAATTGCACTTTTTTTTCCATTTTTTTTTTAGAAATAGCGACCGTATAATAAAATTATCAAGGTAAATATATTGTCAAAAATCACAAACTTCAAGATGCAATCATCAGATTGGAGGTAACACTGACAGTATTGCCAATTCGCTCGTATGATGTAGTTCATCATCCATTTTTAAACATACTTGGACGAGTTAAAATGAACAAAATCAACACATTTGAGCACACGTAACTTTTGGTTAGTTAATTCCATTAGTTTAGAAATGTTATTCTAGGTTTCCTGAGATAATACATTTTTTTAACTACTGCCAAGGAGACGTATAACTTGAATGTTTCTATACGTGCTAATCGACATCTGATGATTGGAGCTACAACCTTCTATTTTGAAAAATTCGTCCCATTCATCTACTGTAAAGATAATGTGGGTATTCGAGGAAAAATTCGAATGACAGGTATATAAATGAAAGCTGGATTTAAGCCTAGAGCTATCCATTTAGTCCCACTATTATTAAGCAAATATGACAATTGCGCTATGAGCTATTTTTCTTAAAGAATAGCCTCTTTGTTCATTTTTAAGCCGTTCTCAATGAAATCGTAATTATTTACTATATCGTTTTCATTGCTACAGAAAAAAATAATGGTAAATAAAATATGTACATTACAAAAGTGTAATTTGTAGTTTTACTTTACCACATTGTTAGTTATTTTAAAGAACGCTATAAAGCACATATGAAATGGTAGAGGTTGAAAACTTCGTAAAATTCATGCATAGATAAAAAAATGTGCAATACATATACATATATCTATGTATATAAATATTTCTTTATACTATAAAGATGTATGTATATGTATATTAACCAATGAATAAAGTAGTAGCTTATATAGTACTCTATTTCTGTATTATATAACTATAAAAAATAATATATACATAAAATATTGGAATTTATTTTATTTTTCCAATTTTTTCTTTAGTGGTTTTCCTCCTTACCTTGTAAGCAGAACACCTTCCAGATGGCGGTGGACCATTAATTTGATCTTCGCCATTGTTATAGTACTCCATGCACGATAAATATAATTAATTCCTTTCACTGATTAGCTGATATTAGCCTCCAAAATTTCTCTATTGACCGCGGTTGTACCTTTTAAACGTATATATACATACATTTAATTTGCTTCGTGTCCATTTTAAACAAATCCCCATTGTCCTCATAGAGATATTGAATTACATTAATTACCCTATTCATATATTCTTCAAAGTTAAATTGCATCGCTGATATTATCTATTCCTAGACAATTTGCATATTGTAACAATATTAGCGTTGATATAATTAAATTACTTCTCTTTACATACTACATCTAATCTCCACGTCAGTAAATAGACGACGTACACAGAAGAGAATAAAATATTATTATCACAATGAATCACATGAATTTTTTTGTGTAGACCATATGTGGGCAACAACCGGCCCGCGCTAAAAATTATGAACACTACTTTAAAACACTACTTTTAAAATGCACGAAGGTGGTCCCATAAGTACCCGGCCTGACCTAGAGATGGTGGTAGTTGTTTGAAAAATATCACTTTATTAGAAAGTACATAATCTGTAAAGCATATGTTTCAAGTTTGAAGATGCCACATTGTTTAGTATTTGTTTTGCAGCCATCAATAGTGAACGTTTTCAGTGAATGTGTAAAAATGGAGAAAATTGGTCATCGTTACGTGACACAATACTTTTATTTTAAAGGCCTCAGCCCAATCGATATAAAAGCTGAACTGGATTCTACTCTGGGTGAGTCTTCTCCATCGTTTACAATAGTGAAACATTGGGTAGCAGAGTTTAAACGTGGCCATACGAGCTGCCAAGCAAGCATCGCAGTGGTCGACCAAATGAGGTGACCACTCCAGAAATGGTGAAAAAAATCCACAAAGCGGTACTGGATTATCGTCGACTGAAAGTGCGCGAGCTAGCAAACATAGTAGGCATTTAAAAAAATGCGGTATATCGCATATTATCTGAAAATTTGGATATGAGAAAGCTGTGAGCAAGATGGGTGCCGCGTTTGCTCACACTCGAATAAAAACAGTATCGTGAAGATGCTTCAATTGAGTGTTTGGCGAAGTTTCACAACAACAAAGCAGAATTTTTGCTTCGTTTCATGACCATTGATGAAACATGGGTCTATCACTTCATACCCGAGACAAAAGAACAATCAAAGGGAGAACCGGCTCCAAAGAAGGCGAAGACCGTTTCATCTGCAGGCAAGGTCATGGCATCGGTTGTTTGGGATGCGCGTGTAATAATTTTCATTGACTATCTTGCAAAAAGGCAAACTATCAACGGCGAGTATTACGCGAACTTATTGCAGCGTTTGAGCGAAGAAATCAAGCAAAAATCGCCGCATTTGGCTAGGAAGAAAGTGTTGTTTCATTAAGACAATGCACCAGCTCACAAATCCGTTATTGCAATGGCGAAAATAAATGAATTAAAGTTTGGATTGCCTGCCTCATGCACACTATTCGCCAGATTTAGCCCACTCAGATTATTTTCTGTTCCCAAACTTGGAAAAATGGCTCAATGGTCAAAGATTTTCCGAGGATGAAAAAGTGATGTCGGCAGTTGATGGCTATTTTGAGCAAGACAGTTCTTATTATAAAAAGAGTGTCGAACTTATTGAACATCGCTGGGAAAAGTGTATAGAGCTGAAATGAGATTATGTTGAAAAATAAATATATTTCTTTCCAAAATTTTTGTGTTTACTTTTCGGGTCGGGAACTTCTAGGACCACCCTCTTATATTATCGACTGATAGGAAAATGATTGGAAATTATTCCTGCTACTTATATGTAACATATCCTGTTATTGTGTCTACATCTTCATTATAATCCAATTGTTGATACTGAACTATAAATTTCAGTGAATACCGTTCGTATAAAATTAAACAAAATGTATTGCAATATTATTTATCTTTTCTATAAATATTTTTAATATATATGCTAGTTTATAAATAAAACAAATAATACATAATACCTTTTTATTTCTAGTTTACATAACTGTAGAAAATGAACATGAATTTTGCAAATTACTCTTGAGTATACAATATTCCCCCCCCCCCCCACCACCACCACTGTGTCCGCTATATCTTCATTATAATCCAATTCAGGATAGTTGTATGATGGATACCAAACTATGTATTCGTGTGGAGGGTGTCCATATAAATTTAAGACACGCGTCTCTATGTCGGAAACATACATTTGTTCACGACAGTCATTAGACTCACTTATAACATATTAATCATAAATTCACATTATCTGACTATTATCTACATTTTAATTGCAGTCTTGTAAGACATCCATTAATTCAGTGGGATTAAATGTTATTTGTTCTGATAGATAATGCAAACTCTGAAGAGAATGACCAATCACAAGTACCACTCGGTAAATCAACACCGACTGTTTGTAAAAATTCTTCATATTTTTCCTCAGAGCTTGATTTTAAAGCCATCACACTCGACTCATTAAAATCTATGTACGTTAAACATAATTACATTCTAATGTGTCGAGTAAATAAAGTCGAACATAATTAGTGCTCGGAACCTCTCCAGATCTGTCTGCCTTTTAAAATCTAAGCTCTATAGAAAATCTTATAGGTGGTCATTTTTCAAATCATGCTGTATATGTTATTTTCTACTCTATAATTACATATACGTTGAATTTTAATTAATTTTATTTATTTATGACCGCTTTCAATTAACTATGATATTAAATTTATGTTAATAATCTTGAACAGTCACCATATTTGTTACCATACTGATATGTAAAAATATTGTAATGATACATTGTATGCAAGAAGTATTTAGCATTAAAAAAATATTATATTCTTTAAAAAATTTATTTCTTGAAGTCTAGTATATGACTTCAAGAAATAAATTTTTTAAAGAATATAATATTTTTTTAATGCTAAATACTTCTTTTCAAAACTTTAAAATGCAGACGTATAAAGGGAAGTATAACTTTGATATAGAATGTTGTAAGATAAATAATACGCACAAGTTAAAGAATATGTGTAATAGAAGTCATAAATATTTGACTTCTATTACACATATTCATATATATATATATATATATATATATATATATATATATATATATGTATATATTTTGGTAAGATACATATGTACATAATTGTACATAGTTGTAAAAGAAATTTTTCGTGAAGAGGTCAGTTAATAGCTATACAATGTTAAAGTCAATTTATTAAAATTGTAATTGGAGTAATTAATATTATAGTATTTTTAATTGGTGGGTATATAAGTTAATTATATTAAAAAAAGAAACTTCTATGCAATAGTTACTATTAATAATTATGATTCACATAACATTTTTTTAAATTGGAAGAATTTATAGATAACATATGCTGATATAAAGTGAAACATAAAGAACAAGTTTTACTAGTAAAATTTTAGAAATAAGCAGTAATTTTTAAGAAAATTGTGATAGCATCATATGTTTTGACAGATAAAAATTTAATTTGATATTGACCAAAAATCAATTTTGTAATGTAAAAGTTAGTTTATATTTACTATTTGAAATATAGTGAATTCAAAAATACAATTAGTTTTCATAATTGTAATTAAAATTTATTCAAAAGTCGTTATTTCCGTCGATAGGTATCGTTCCGCTTTAATTTTTTTTCAAAATAAAGTAATATGATTGTTTTAAATTTTTTTGTACAACTACAATTAATTTCAATTAAAATTAATTAAACATTATCATTAAATCATAACAATATATATGTATATATTCTATTGCAATGCTGTCGTTACAAAGTTCCCGACCATATATGTACTTAATGTTATTTATTTCGAATAATTGTAGTCAGATATTTAAAAATTTAACATACTTTTTTGGCGGGTATTTTGAAGTCAAGAAATAAATACCGATTAGAATTAAAAAAATGTGAAGCAAGATATGTAACAAACAAAATCAATGAATGTACTAACCAAAAATATTTGTGGAGAAGTATTAAAAAAATGTTATTAAAGCACGACAATTTGCAAATCAATGAAATTGAAATAAATAGCAAGCTCCTCAAGGATGAAGGACAAATTGCTGAAGAACTTAATCTATTTTTTCTAAATAATGTTAATGACATAGCAGAAAGTATACCGTACACAAAATGTGAATCTAAAAATATAAGCATATCACAACTTAAGGCAATAATGGGAACAATGAACAACAAAAAAGATCCAAATTTTCTATCAGTTGAAATTCTGTTAAAAAACTTTGATATAAATTGGTGTACATTTACATCACTTAGTAGTTAAATCCCTCAAGAATGGTATTTTTCCCGATAACCTCAAAGAAGCAACAATCATTCCAATTAAGAAAGTACAAAATACATTAAACCCCAATGAAATTAGGCCAGTCAATATGTTGCCAGCAATAAGTAAAATATTAGAAAAGGTGGCGTATAATCAATTAAGTAAATACTTAGAAAACATAATCTGTTATACGAAGTCCAATCCGGATTTAGAAAAGGACATAATAGGAGTTGAAGGTACAGAACTGTCATTGTTCAGAACCTATTTGAGTAACAGAACTTAAAGAACAAAGTGTGGCAGACATATCGACACCAAGAACAATGAACATAGGTGTCCCTCAGGGCGCAGTGCTTGGAACACTATTATTTCTAATTTATGTTAATGACATGGAAAAATTAAACAAAAATGTAAAGTCTGCATGTTTGCTGATGATACACTCATCTATACGTGTGGTGTAAATCCAGATGAATGTGTAAATAAGATAAATGAAGACTTAGCAAAAATTGAGAAATATCTTAAAATGAATAAAATAAAGTTAAACACGAATAAAACAAAAGCAATGTTGATCAATGGAAATTCAAATTATAACAATGTGTTGAAAATGAAAATATCGAAAAAGTAAAAGAAATAAAATATTTGGCTATAATAGTGTTTGCTAAGGATATCGAAAAAAATTGCATTTTTGAGAAGAATCCGCTATAGGGTTTCATCTGTCACTGTAACTATTATCTACAACACAATTATAAAACCGTATTTTGAGTACTGCTTCACGATATTATTCTTAGGTAATCAGCAAATGAAAGGAAGACTACAGAAATTACAAAATAAAGGCATGCGCTGTATTCTGAGATGCAACAGAATTACACATATAAGTGATATGGTAAATAAGCTACTGTGGCTCTCCATTAATCAAAGACTCGTTATGAACACTTTATTATTTATATTTAAAATTAAGACAAGAAATATGCCAAACTATATGCAACGATATCTGGTCAATGTAGCTGAAGTCCAATCATATAATTTGAGGAACGCCAATGATTATAGATTACCTTTAGCAACAACAAGTTTTTGTCAAAATGTTATATTTTATAAAGGACTGAAAGTTTTCAATGAAATGCCTCCAGACAACATGGGATTATTGATTATGTCAAGAGAAATTTTGAAAGAAATGTTAAGTACCAATCATTTTTGAATTTAAATGTATACTTTTAATTTAATGTATATTTTTTGTGAAAAATTTTAATATTTGATTTGAAATTATGTACCTATGTATTATACTAAATAGCAACAAGAAATGCTAAATAAAAAAAATAAAATCAATCAATCAGTCTATGTCTCTTGATATATCGAAATAAAGATCCGACAATTTTATGTTTCGTGGTGTCTCAACGCTATCGCGTGCTATGGATACTACAGGAAAGCATTCTGAAATTTTGTCAAGCACTAAATAGTGCAATGTTGCCCGGAAGTTATTATGCTTAGGTTGGTTGCAGGTTGGGAGACCTTTGTCGGGTACCGCGTCACTCTCGATAGGGAAATGTTAGTCTCCTTGACAGGTAGTTTAAGAATGTTTGCCATTTTACATGTAATTAAATTCGAATGTGATCAAGAATCTAAAAGAACTCGACATGTATGTCTACGTCCTTTGTGATCTAATATATCTACTAAAGCAGTCGCCAATAATACGTGACAATTTGTGTGGTGAGTACACACTGGGCATAGTCTCTATTTTCGATGATCCAGGAACTGGCATAATGTCTTTTTAAGTGGAGTAATTTACTCCACTTACCCAGAGAAAAAGATATTGTGCCATCATTGTGATTTTTCTGGCAAAACTTACATAACCTAGCTGTGCATTTAAAAGCCTGATGATTCGTTTTCAGACAATTAAGACATAATTTTTTAGCTTTGGCTTCCTCTATTCTTTTGCCAACTGACAAGTTAAGGAACTTTTTACATCTATAAATGGTATGGTTACCTTTACAAAAGGAACATGATATGGAAAACTTATTTATAGATATATTCACGGATGCGTTTTGCTGGGCATTACTCGACTTTGCAATCGCTTCTAATGCTTGACATTTGCGTGTGAGGAAATAATGAGTTCTTTTAATGTAGATAATTCTGCTGACTGTATCTGAGATTCCCACTCTTTTAACGTGCATGTATCTCATTTATTCGTAACCACAAAACCTCCATAATATTGACGTAATTAAATTTCTCATAAACTTTAACTAAATGAATTAAACAAGTTTAATTTAAATATTTAATCTGCCTTCCTTATCTGAATTTCTTTCTTTTTTTATTATTATTAGTTAGAATGTTTCTATCTACTTAAAATAAAATTCTCAAACATTTTGAACATAATAAATATATTGATTTCTAATAAAATAAAGAAAAAATATGACGTCAAAATTAATACATAAATTAATTAACAAAATTTCTATTAAAACTGTGGTTTATGCAATCGATATTACTTTAAATACTTTAAAAAAGATTACTTGCTATTATGGAATGCATTCTTTTCAATTAAATGATTTTCTATAGGCCTTTGATATCAAATTATAATTTATAACCATACTTCTGTATTACAATATTAACAAACCCAAGATAAATAAATTACATTATAGAACACTTTTTTTCCATACTAAAATGATCCATCTTTATTCTCCACCCCTCTCTTTCTTGTTGTTGTTCTTTGTCCGTTATTCCGCATTCATCGACACATCAATATTTACATCGTAGGCTTCCATTTTTAGTCTTCGATACTATTTCCATTAGTATATAAAGTTAATCAGTTACCTCCCAGTTTACATGTTCATTCTTGGCAAAGTTAAAACCAATATGTGATAACTTCTTCAACATAACTTAAACTGACCACGAACGACAGCCAAAATCTAATACCAGAAATTAGTAATACAAACCAAAGACATTAGGCTCCTTGACAGTTCAAAGGGTAAATAATTGAAGGTAAACTGCATAAGAAAAATATTTAATATATCCTTTGAACACTGAAGACATTAGCACAATAGGATATTAACCTAGAAATTAAAAACTTGCTATACAATAAAATAAAGTGCTTGAAGTAAGTAAGGCTAAATTACAATTCAACAGACATATCCATGGTAAAGTTTTATAGGTAGAACGCTGTAATAACAACGTTACAATTAGAAAAGACTCGAAAAAATAAGATTCAATAACATACGATAAAGGAATAAATATTACGACATACAATAGCACTTAATATATTGCTGACGCATATCAAATTAATACGATATTGAATGGGAAGTAATTTATTTACGATGTTTTCAAAAACTTTTCAAGTATGAGATGGAATACATGATAAATTCTTACTATTATTCAAATATTCAAACGAAAGTGACAAATTAAATTTCAAATTGATACGTATGATCGTGTTTTGCCAACCACGACAAAAATTCCTAAATTTTATATTTTTTACCTTTATTTATCTAGAGAAAACCATAAAAGACGCAAATTAGAAACAATAACATAAAGTCGTAAGATACTTAAAGGCACTCAACGAAAAATTGTTAAATAACAATAATTTGACATTTGGGAAAATGATTAATTGAAAGCTAAACAACCATTAAAAATTAAGTGTGGTTGTACTTTAACAACAATCGACAACATGCTGACTGCAAGAAGTCGCTCACATGTGACATCCATACACCATACAGGGAAAGGTACGTCTAGTTCCAATATATCTTGGCGAGGATGAAGTAATTGATAATATCATTTATGAAAATTGCATTGTAGTTTGTTTTCTATTTAAATAACAAACTTTCTTACGATCGAAATGAACGCAAATTTTAAAATAAAAATTAAAATGTTTTGAAGGACTGCCAAGTTAGAAAACTAATACAATTATTATAAGTACATATAGCCAAATAGTATATTCAGTAATAAGAAAAAAATATAATGTGTAATATTTATGTATATATATATATATATATATATATATATATATATATATATATATATATATATACATATAACAGGTCGAGGGGCCTAAATCTGGACAATAACACATTTTTTATTGCAAAAACGAAAAGGTTTATAAAATTTCTTTAACCATATTATTTGTAAGGCCATAAAGAAGACATTTACTCAATATATCCCCCGCTTGCTTGAATAACCGCCACCATTCTCGGTCTGAAGCTTGCGCAGGCGCGCTTTAATATGTTACTGTCCATATGGGTGAACGCCGCTTTAATAGCTGCTCTCACTGATACAGCATTTGGTTGTTTGGACTTGTTCCTGACACTTTCAACTACGCTCCATATATAGAAATCCGAAGAATTCAAATCTGTGTTATTATAGGTCAGAATTCTTTAGACCAACACATGTGGACGTTGTTCGACAACCAATTTTTCACTAGATGACTTGTGTGGGAGGGTGCACCGTCCTGCTAGAAAACATACGGTTTTCCAAACCACAGTTTCCATCCACTTCATTACATTTTTCAAAACACGCAAATATACTTCTTTTGTGAACATTTTCCCCTTTTTTAAAGAAATGTGGTGGTCATCCTCACTGGACACACCACCTAGCACGTGAGCATTTGCTGGAAATTTTGTTCTTTCAATAATGGGGACATCTTCAGGATCGTGGGCGAGTCAGTGGTCATTCCTTCAATTGATTTTCGCATCCACAGTAAAAATTTTCTCGTCAGAAAAATACTGAGTTGTCCGGCAGCATTGTTTCTTAAGGAATACAAAAGAAGGATGCAGCGTTCAACTGGTAGCCTTCCTTGCCGGTGTTGCAAAACCTTCGTTGGACTTTTCCAACTTAGTTGTTGACGTACGTATACAAAATACGCACAGTGATATGCGATAAGGGATTTATTTAGATATTTTGATTAGAAATACCTACATATGTATACAGTTGGGAACCTCATAACTTCAGTAGTATATAAAATACATATGAATTTATATTCAGGATGACGAATGAGTACAAAATGGCCGCCAGAGAAGTATGTTAAAATTTTAAAAAATCCGGCTACATAGATATTTGAAAATAAACAAAAATAATTACATACACTTTGAAACCTCATGACGTGAGCAGTATAACAACAATGCATATGAATGAATATTCGAAATGGCGGGTTTTAAAATAAGTTCAAAGTGGCTGCTAAAAAAATATGTTCCAATGTTTAAATATTAGCATTAAAAAAGGTATTATATAATTTATTATTTTATTTGTATATAACAACGTGTTAAATAATCGTTTTATTTTTTAACATATATACATTAGAATACAAAAATAATGCTAATATCAAAACTAATTTTGTACCAACTATTTCGCATATACTTTATCACGTTTCCGTCGTGGCACCTTTTTACTCAAGTAAACACAAAAATGTTTCCCTTTCAATGACACTCATTCATAGAAATTACCGAGTATTGGTTTTCCAGACATATCTGATGTATAAGTCCTAGGATTCATAGTTTTAGCATTAACTACATATTTTAAACAATTCCCTAGACCAGGTAGAAGTAAATCCCTTATTAAAAAAGCTTTTATGCTTACTAATCTGTACACTATAATCCACACGAAAACGGTTCGGACCACATATTTGTTTTTATAGACACTGTTTAATAGCTGCTTCATTTTAATTGTTCTATGTACAACACTACTGTATCAGTTACTTCTAATAAAATAACCATTTATATTCAGTCCTTATACTAAACTCTCTATACAATTTTTACATAAATGTTCGAATTATACACCCAGTAATAGACGCTCTCATTGTGCTATAAGTTAGTAAAGATTTATAACATACTTTTCCATTAGAGTTTGAAATTAGTAAATTAGTAATTTTTTTGGCTGCCGAAACACTTCGAAAATTTTTCCATGACCTTTCTCACATCTCGACCAGTCTTAATTATAACAAAGTTGTGTCGAAACATACTTTGAAAAGCAGTCTATAACCACTAGTATATATTTATACCTATTCCCTCGAACGTATGGAAAAAATCTATAAGATCCGCTTGCCACAAGTTATCAAACTCTTTCATAATAACATGACGCCTTTTAAAAGTTCTGTAAGCGAATTTATGTAACTCGTTGACATCTCATTTTTCTGTTTAGCTTTTAAATCGCATTCTAATAGCTTGTTCCCTTGCTAAATCCGTAGCGCAACTTAAGCATAGCAACTTAAATAGTTGTTTGTCGAGGTCGTTACTTTGTGAAATTCCATTACGATAAGGTATAAATTAATCCAAGAAATAAATAAAACACTTTTTTTAAATTTCGCACTATATGCATTAAGTGCGACTAGTTTTTAGTCTGTTAGGACATTATCGAGCAAGAGCAATAATATAGGTTACACTCTCGTTTACATAGAAAAACGAAAAGCAAAAATTAAATCCGCTTACAGGAAATGGGTAGAAGTCAAATATACATACAAGATTATTTGTCGGTAAAAGACGATTCTTCGAAATGTCTATAAATATAAATAACAGGAAAATGTTAAGAACTAATGAAATTATTAGGTACAATTAGAGTAGGAGATTAAAACATAAATAGTAAAACAAATGAATTGTTTAAATCTAATTGATCATTAAGAACGGTAACCGAATTGAGTTTATTACACTTATTAATCTCCAAGCATTCTAAGAAGTTTCATGCTTTTGTTACATATGTGAAGTATTTCCGATTTAAAATTTTTATATATATTATCGTTCGCTTCTATTAGATATTTGGTGAAGCTAGAATCATTTCTTTGGTATTTTAGGCTTTGTAGATGTTCTTCTGTTCCAATTTTGAATGTTCTGACTGATTGACCAATATACACACAATTACTTTCTGGGCGTTGAAGTTTACAAACACCGCATTTCTCGATGGGATCAGTTTTATCTTTTGTATTAAATAATATTTTGACTAAATTAATATCTGTTTCGATAACTATATCGCTACTCAGATTTTTATTAAGGAACATTGCTACTTTTTGGGATAGTCCGAAAATAGGTTAATGTTTTCAAAGTTATTTCGGTTTTATTATTAATGTGCGGAAAAATTAAGTCTAGATTGCATTTACTAGAAGTAGAATGCCATGTGCAAGATATTACAGTAAATGATTCGACACGTTTAAAACTATTAAAACCGTTAAGCGCTGATAAACCCATATACATACAATTTAGAAAATGAGATTTACATGAGCTACCATCATTTTGAAACAATAAAAAAAGTAGGTATAAATATATACTAGCGGGTATAGAGTACACATTTAGAGAAGCCACACTTCGTGATAATCACCTTTCAAATAAATAGAAAATATACCACTGCTGATTCTAGTTGATTTGATTATGTGTCAATTAGTAATACAAAACATTTCAACTCGGATAGTAATCTCTACAATAATCAAAATTAGCAAATGAAAATTGAATGTTGTACTGTGACATGTAGGATGTATACTGCCTTTCAATCGGCACAATGTGGGAGATCTTTAGCACAATCGCTCATAGTTTATGTCTTAGTGACTATCCCATATACGTAATAAATTGTTCAGAACAAAATGAAAGTTTAAAATCTGGTACTGTGGATATTAAACAAGAATTGGAAGCAGACACTACTTTGCCTGAAAATACCGTTTTGTCTAACACGATAGCGTCGTTGAGTACGAACACTGAATTGTGTAAAAAAATGTAATTTTACAGTAATGAGATGTAGACACGTTCGATAAAATTACAACACAATTTTTATGAATAGATGATGAAGTCAGGAAATCTGATTGGATATATGTAAATGCTAATAGATTTCGCTTTAAACAAAGAATTAAAAATATGGAAAATATTATCACACCTATTTTATTATAGTAAAATTTTTATTAAAAGACATCAAACATATAATAAAAATTATAAAAGTGGTAAGAGGGAAAATTGTATTAATTTTGTATATTATAGACAGAGTATTAAATTACGTTTTTATAAAAATAATAACATTACGAGTTTCTAGTATAGTTACCTTTAGAACATTCCGTAAGTGAACCAATAACAAAGACATTTATTATTATAGTATCCCAAAATGGAGAGCCTTAGAAAAATGTTTAATTATTGAAATTTACGAAAATGTAACTTTTAAAATATTAAATGAAAAAAGAGTTCAATATATGATCAAAATATTTATTAGTTTTAAAAGCAATGAAATTTTTTACAGATGAAGCCTATTAAAATTATAATGTTAGTCTTCTTGAATATTGATTCCTATGTATTTTCCTTATACTATTGATGTCATGAGGTTACACACAGTATATGTAAATATTTCTATTTATTTTCGAATACGACCATTTCGTTTTTAACGACCATTTGGTACAATAAATGGTATGTGTTAGATGGCTTTAGGGTTAGTTGAGATGAGTTGAGTAGGGTAAGCTAAATGGGATTGAGGTGAGTTGGATGGTATGTACTGAATAGGACTGAATTTCTTTGGAATGAGTTTGATGGTGTTAAATTTGATTGGGATGAGTCATATAAAGTATATTAAATGCTTGGAAAGGCTTAGGAGTAATTTTGACGAAGGCTTGCGTTAGTCGGAGAGAGTTTGAGGATATTTTCTGGAGAAAGAGTTTTGGGTGAATCGGGGTGCATTGGAGTGCGTTTAGATGTTTTTAGGGTGAGTTGGGTTAAAGTCGGTCGGAGATGGGCTGTGTTTGATTGGGTGATTGGGGCGAGTTGGTGTTGATTAGAAGCGCATTGGAATGCTTTCGAGATTGATTTGGCTTGGATTGGTGTAAATTAGAGATGAGTTGCGTTGGAAAAGCAGCTAGTTACGTTGGGCTATATTGAGTTAATTTTAGGGCTGGCTAGTGGTAGGTATTTGTTGATAAGGGGTAAGTTGGGATGGATTAGGGGTGAACTGAGTTGTGCTAGGATATCATTGGTGTTAATTAGAGGTGTATTGAGGTTGATTAGGGGTGGACTAGGGTTGATTAGGAATGAGTTTGATTGGGGTACTTGGATTGGGTAAGGTTCAATTGGGTGAGTTGGATTGGGTTGCATTTACTGTAAATTGAATAGTGCTACGTACTGGTCGTACAATGGCAAAATGCTGCGGGTCACGAACGACCGCTCGTGGAAGCTTTGGTTTCTCTGGGCAGCAACAGAACGCTGCCAGTCAGCTGTCGCGGAGGTCGTGGTTCCCGAGCTCGGAGATAGTTTTTGTTTCTATATTAGAAGGGCGCCAAGAGCAAATTATAGTAGGTGTGATTGAACGTTATGTTCTAAACAGGTCGTAGCTCTATTAACCTGTGAGTTACCTCAGAATCCCCACAATCCCGGTAGATACAACATTAATACAAAAGAAACACCCAGTATATACCAGTTCAGAATTTATTCAACCGACCGTATCGGTTTAGCATGAAGAAGACGCAAAGGGGGTGTTTAATATTCGTACTATGAACACCTGTTGCTTACAAAAAACATGACTTAACGCATAAATAAAGTCAAGGTCGGCGTAAAATATCCATGGGCGTCCCTTCTTTCGAAAACGACGGGGATTTATTTTAATAAATATACGATATGCAGAAGTATGTTCTAAGCGAAAAATAAACCATAACAATAGGTTACGACTTCCTCTCGGGAGGTGAAAGTGAGCTCAAAATCGACAAATCTTTTCTACTGTTTCGATCTATGCGTGTTAGTTTTCAGAACATATTTGATTAAGAATTTGTACACTATCCGATAGTTTTTGTCGTTACATTTTATATTAGTTTTTCGTGTTTGTTGTAATATTCTTTCATATAATTTTAATGTTGTTCCCAATAATATAATATATGAATTACAGCAGTATTACATCCACCTGTCGCTCTTCTCACTTCTCTCTGAACGATGTTAAACATTTATTCATTCCATTTTCCATATGTTTCAACATTTCTGGGCCATTACGTCAATTTTTTTAAATATTTCCATCATTTAAATTTTAAAAAGTTTGTCTATATTTTTTGCTTGTCTGTTATATTACGTAAAACTTTCCTAGATAACGTTTCTATTCACGTTTAATAACTCACAAATGTTATTTCCATCGTTCAATTATGGTAGGTTTTTCTTTATTTTTGATTTTTAGTATCACTTGCTTTCATTATTGCTTATTCCACAACCTTATAAATTATAAAATAATTTCTGATTTTTTTGGTATTCTTTTTTCTGTTTGCGGAACTATTTCCTACTCTTTCTTTTTTCTGTCATGCCTTTCGAGTAGTTTTTCCTTTTATCTGTTTTAGTGTTTCTATATTTTAGTCTTTACCTATTCTATTTCTGTATTATACTCCGGTAGCTATACTTCATCATTTATTGCATTTACATTTCCTTATTTTTGTTTCTTGTAAGTAATGATCAGCACTGAGTTGTGGACTATTTTTTGATTACGTTTTCAATATTTAGTAGTCATTTATGGATGTATATTATCCTCTTAGTTTCTATATCATATACATATTTATATATACATTTTTGTTCAAAGAGAGTTGATTATTATCAATTTCATTGTATTTTTTTATTTTTACGGCGTATTTTCCAATTAATTCTATTTTTGTATCATCTTTTTGTCCCACATTAGCACTGAATTGCAGTTTATAAACAATCTTTCTTTACTACTTTCTGTTATAATAGTTCAATCATAGTTTACTTTTTACTTCTTTGTATGCATTTTCATCGGGAACATAGATGACTGATACTATTAATATCTCTCAATTCGATCACCTCTGTTTTCTTTTTACTGTACCGTATATTAATAAATGTTTCCAAATTTCATTCAATTGTCTTATGTACTAAATTGCTAATTTATCTATCTATCTAAATTGCTCTTATCCTTATAGCTTGTTTTCTTTCAGCTTTTCTTATACCTTGTCCCATTTCTATTCTTATCCAGCTATGACTCCTTTTGATAGACAGTACCTGAACCATATTCTATAGAGAAAAGTTCTAAAATTTTGGAACGTACTTGATGTTCCATAAGAATGTTTTAATTTAGGACTTGAAACTAAAAATGGAAAGTGAAAAAAATCGATGTTTAAATTCTGTATAAAAAAGTTCTTCAAGCAAATGCAAATCAAAACTATGTGTCCACTACGACAAAATGATTATTATAAGGACAGAAAGTTTAACATTTTTGTTTCTGGTATAATTCCTAAAATACATGGAAACATCGAAATTGAAAAATATCTTATAATTTCACTGGATTTTAGGAATATTTTATTTAATTCAGTCAAAGCTATCTTCATATTTGAAATGATATCTGGACCACCTTGAATATCCAAAAGAACTGAAGCTTTTGAATATAATATCACTGTATAAAAAAGGTGAGACAATATATCTTAATAACATTTATAACAGTTTGAAAATACACATATTACTACGTTTTGAGAATATTTGAAGTAGTACTGAAAGCTAGACTGTTAAAAGAATTTAAACTTATTGAGTTTAGAAGGAAGAGAACAAATTGCTTTCAAGATAATTGAAAAATTCCTTTAGTAAATATGGAACTATTATTAGCAACCCTTGTCTTCTTTATATATATATACATATCAATGGTACACTTGAATAAAACAAAATTGAACAGATCGACAACATAAAATATCTTCTCAAAAAACAAGTAGTAAGGATGTTAGGTTCGTCTATAGCAAACGATTTAAGTTATTGCTATCGAATCGAAGACCAAATCAAAAGACCCCAGGGATCACTATGATTAATAGTTTTGTGTATTTTGAGTTTATTTGGAATCATTTAAAATGTGAATTTGAATATATAATTCGAACCTTGTGCAATAAAATTAAACACACAAACTCAATCGTGTAGTATTTTTATTATCTTTAGTAAGTATCTTTATTAAGAAATAGTATCAATTGATTCTCAAACATTGTGGCTTCTTCAGACTATAAGGTAAATCTAACACAAACAGATTATATTCTAGTCAACTAAACTATCTTTACGGTAGGGGTGATATCCAATTGCAAGGAAGTAAGTTTAACAGTGGAGAATTACTCAAATCTACTTGGTCGCTCAATAAATTATTACATTCTTTATGTTTGTTTATTTGTATAGTTTCTGAATTACTCTGAATTAAAAGAATGATTATAAGTATTTAAATGTACTGCGTAGTTGGATTCATTTTTGAAGCTAAATTTTAATAGAGACTGTGATTGATTAAATTAATCAATTGAAGTTAATATAAGCTATTCCCACAATAATTTTCGTATTATGTGTACGTATTTCGACAAACAAACACTATGTCCGACAATTTGGTTGTCGAAATACATATACAGAATACGAAAATTATTGTGGAAAGGGCATTCGATTAAGTGCATTTTATTGTTCTGTGTTACATTTAGGGCTCTTTGGTATCTGTCAGCCAAAGCTTTTAATCATTACGATTGAATAATAGATCTCTCCGACATTTTAACATTTTTTTAATAAATAGAATTGTATGATTATTGTCCTAATATTGAGTCGTTATTTTGCTCTTTTCTGTGTTCCTTTTTTCCTTAATACGTTATCCCTGAGTTGTTTGAAAGCAAAGTGGCTGCTGATATCGTGCTTTTTATCGATTACTTTGTGACCGTTGGGAGATTTAGCTTAGTTTACGTCATTAGATGTTTAACTTTGGATTATTGGTCGTGCATTTATAATAGAATAGTTATCGCAGGTCTTGCAACGAATATGTTAGAAAGTTGAATGCCAATCGATTAATTTATCGACTGGGACTGATCAAATAAGTCGATAAACTTCGACATGTGGTTGAAAAATTCAAGTGATTAATATTGATATTTTACTGAAAGGGCGATCGTAATTCTATTAATTAACCCACAAAACCAACTGTAATGTATGTAATCTATAAACTTTGTATTTAATAGCAGCCTAATTCTTGTCTATTGTACTTAGGGTTCTTACCTACCCCATCTTTGGTAGCCCCTTAATTATCGAAGAGACTGAGTAATTGAAGTAAGAATTTGGGATTAAAGACGTTCGTACTTACTATTATTTACATAATTTATTGCTAATTACATTTGATTTATAAGACTGTGAAACAACTGTTTAGTTTATATGCTACTGCTCAATCAAGTTACGGGATCATTTAAGAATATTTAGATCCTGTTTAGTGTAAATTTAAGCGCAAACTAGATAACAGAATGTATTCATACAATAGCTATTCAATCAATTCGTAGAATTTATTGCTTTAATTAATTATTGGTTCATTAGACAGCATGGGTAATTAAAATTGATACCCCCACATCTGTAAAGTAATCAAAGGGCTTGTGGAAATACCGTACTCTGCTTAAATATTGCTTATTATAATTTAGTTAACACTAACGTAGTTGATAATCCTAATTTATCTACGAGTTACCAACTTTACCTTCATAAATTAATTAGCTTCAATTCACTTAATTAAGGATCTTGTCAACAACTAGTTCTTAATTTATTAGTCATATATTTTCATTATTTATCTGTTAACTCTAACTTCATTCAGGGCTCATTCAACAGATAGCCACAATTGTTTATTTTTGCTCGCTGATAATGAACTAGTATACCTTCAGCTAATTATAATAGGTTTTTTTTAATTCTCATAATCTTTCGAATTTTATAGACCACGGTCAATTTTTTTTGCCGTAACGTCCATTATTCAATGTAACTATTAATTCAGTAATAAACTGAACAGTATTTTTCTAATGTAATTTATTATTATTTTGTTTGTTTTCTTTTGTTCTTGGAAAGTGCTCATTAAGTGGCACATATAGAATATTTTTTTGTAGCACTTGCGAACAAACTATACATATAGATAGGGATTAATAATTAGCGAAATTGAACATACAAAAAACTTGTAACAGAGCTTAACTTAATTTTTCTCTAAAAGAGACCCCTTTTTTTGCCTTAGGCAACTAGATATTGAGCGTATTTTATTGATCCAACTTTTGTTTTAGTATTTTTTTAAGGGCTTTCAGGGTAATAATACTGTGGCGTTCGATTAGAACTGATTAACAGGGAAGCTCCTCCTCCCACTCTCTGAGATTATTTCTTGAGCCAATTTAGCACAAGAGAATACAGCAATTTATTTATTGTTCTACTAGCATAGGACCGGACGTTTCGAGGGGTTACATGAACTTTAATTGAGCGAAGGAACTATTTTTTGTTATGGTTAAAACTTTTGTGTAATATCATTGTGTCCATAGACCTTCGAATTTGACCGATATATATCTTAGAGTAATCATCACCAGAAAGCTTATGGACTCCAGATGTATTGGATTTATTTATTTTGTCTTTGTTTTTTTTAATGAATTTTCCTAGCATATTGGTACTTTGTACAGCAATATTTACATTATGTTTCTTAGGTAATTTATGATAGTATTATACACAGATTGTTAGTCATTCCCCTTACCACTTGCAATTTTCAGAAAAGATTAAATATCATAAACAAATTGCGCTTAATAACGGTTATAAAAGGAATTTAATTCATAGCTTGTCGAGTAAACAAAAACATGACAAGCCCTTCCAATGATACATTCGACTATACTTGTTAGGTTTTTGTGTAGTCGGATGTATAATTCGTAGGGAGTTTCATGTTGTTTACTCAGCAAGCTACCAATTAAATTCCTCTTATAACCTGCGACGCCCGTCCTGTTCTTATTAGCACCTTGAATCAACGCCCGTACTTTTTTTAGTTAATTAACGATTCTCTTGCTTGCGCTCAAGATGCTTACCAGCTCAGAAAAATTGCTGAAGGTGGGAGGGGTTCCCTATTAATATGATGTTCTTGGACGCCACAATATTGTAACTGGGAATGCCTTCCGCTAATATCGAAACAGATAAACCTCAAAATACGTTCTTTAATTACTAATGACAAGGGTTCTGTATATATAAAAAAAAGAAACCGGAGACGAAACAACTAATAAGCGCTAAACAGATTTATTGTATGTTCGATAATTAGATGGACAAAGTACTGATTAATTAATTAGCGAATTTGTCTAAAATAATTAATTATTATATTAATTAGACCTGAGATAATTATAAGTCAAAAAATTCTTTTTTCCCTTCTATACGTATAGTCGGTTCACAATAAAATTGTACAATAGTACATTTCTCAAATACAACAATGAAGCACATCCGCAAAGTAATTGCTAGAGGTAAATTATACAAGTTAATAAAATTCAGCTTTCCACTGAATTAATCGTTACTTAAGTATTTAAAGAAATGACGAAATAAAATTTGACAGTGTTTCTCAAAGTAATTGTTAAATGAATTAAAAGGAAATTATAGTAGTTGGCTGATGGCTAACTATTTACTAGTTAATGAGTAAAGAAAATGATCAATTAAAACTAACTGTTAAGCATTCGTGAACCGAATAAAATAAAAGTATAGTTGTTTGTGAGAGCAAACTATTTACTGGTTAATGGGCCAAGAAAATTATTAATTTAAACAATCTATTAAACACTCGTGAAGTGAATAAAATAAAAGTATTATAGTTGGCTGAGGGCAACTTATGTGCTTGTTTATGAGCAAAGAAAACGATCGATTAAAACTAACTGCCGTTACTTCAGTCTTTGGCTTTGATTAACACTTATAAATTTCTAATAAATAATATCTAACAAATAAAATAACATAGGTGTACGAACGGTTTGCCCAGATTTAATACTCCAGTAGAACGATGAATCCGGTACACCTGCTACCCCTTGAGCAGGATGTTCAGGCTCGGTCTAACGGGTAGCCTTATATTCACAATTGCCTGGTCTGTGGCTTAATTATTAGGAGTATTCCAGGAATGCAAAAAAAAACTGAAGTTAACGTAGAAAGAAACAAAAGAAGTTAAGCCACTACGAAATACAAGTTTTAGCATACAAACTTTCAGTTGACATTGCAGGTAACAAGAACGATAAGAGCATCTCTCCGATAAATCACCATCAAGACAAATCCAATTTTGAATCTACACCACGTGTAATGGCTGTTCTAATCAACTAAACATAAGGTTGATTACCCTTTGCAGCCAACTTATTTAGATCCAGCAACAGTTGATTGGAAATTAATCAACTCTTCCCACAAGATAAGCCCGACTACTTAATTCAAAATTGAACCATAAAATTAGTGTGAAGCAGAACTGCCTTACTCGTTTAAAGTCGAATGTAGTATAAGTGAAAGAGACGGCATCTTCTTTTAAATGATTACACATAAGTAAAAGAGTGTGTTTTAATTCAGGGCCAGATAATCACGAAATCAATAGGAATAGTTCAATCAATATGAAGACAATAATTACAAGATTTTATCAATTAAATCTCATTAAACCGACTTACAGTGTCTATGGGATCTGTAATTTAATAGATATAACTCAATCGTATTGATTATGAACTACGGCGGACAAATGAGAGAGCGCTAAATGTACGAAAGAGCAATTAAAAATTATATATGTATATTACGAAGCATATACAGGTGGAATTTTTATGTTTGTGACAAACCGTTATTAAGCGCAATTTGTTTTATGATACCTAATTACTTACTTTCTGAAAATTGCAAGTGGTAAGGGTAATGGCGAATCACCAGTATATCAGACTATCATACACTGCTATTTTTTGATTAAACGGGTGACAGGAAGAATTATAATATATATAGTAGTGTCTGTGTGGTTAGTTTCAGTGCACCAGTTCAGCCCTGAAGATATCCCATACAAATGGTTACGAAATGTCGGCAGATATACAAATGACGTGGTTCCAGCCCGGAAACCCAGAAGCAGATAGCATGTGTGGGTAGGTTTATGATAAATTGCATATTCTAAACGATTATTATTTTTAGATATTGTTAAATCTAGAAAGTTTAAAGTATCATTAACTGCTGTTTCAGTTGTAAACTTTATATTTAGGTGTAAACGGTAAATAAAAGTGAGAAAACTATTTAACTGTCTTTTAAAACATATAAAACAGGTAAATATATCGCCTACATATCTTTACCGACATTGGAAATTCTTAAACAACAAACTATTGTGGATATGGTTGTTTTAGAATTTCCAATACAGATATGTAAACGATGTATTCACCTGTTTCATATGTTCTAAAAGACAGTTAAATAGTTTTCTCACTTTTATTAACTATTTATACCCTAATAAAAATTTAATCTTTCTAGATTTAACAATATCTAAAAATAATAATCGTTTAGAATATACAATTCAGCACAAACTTACCCACACAGATATTACCATACATAATTCTTCCTGTTGCCCATTTAATCAAAAAATAACACTGTATAATAGCTGTTAACCATTGCCCTGACCACTTGCGATTTTCAGAAATATAAGTAAAACAAATTGCGCTAAATAACGGTGATAAGAGCGATTTAATTGCTGAGTAAGCGGCAACATAAAAGAGCCCTGCGAATGATACGAGTACATCTGACTACACAAAAACCACTACACGTACAATCTGTATTTATAGGTTTACAATCTAAACAAGTAAGTAAATTACTTACGAAACATGATGCAGATATTGCTTTTCAAATACTCTAGGAAAATTAATTAGAAATAACAAAGACAAAATTAATAATTCCAGCAAATCGAGAATCTATAAACTTTCTTGTGGTAATTGCTCTAAGATATATATATATATATATATATATATATATATATATATATATACATCGGTTAAACTAGAAGATCGAAGTTTTAATCATCGTTCCTTTAATAATCTTTTAATAATAAAATAAAGAGATAAAATTATTAGACACGAAACTATAGAAAAAAATATAAAGATGTAATAATTTACTAAATAATCAAGCAGATTTGAATAATTCTGCAATAATTCTGCCGCCTTGTAATTGTATATCACTCCCACCCTGAAAATAGTTTACTTGACTAAAATATATTCCGTTTGTGTATATTTACCTTATAGTGTGATGAAGACAGTGTTGGCGAAATAATTGTTGCTATATTTTAATAAGTATATTTTGTGAAAATCACACAACTGAGTTTTTGTGTTTAATTTTATTATACAAGATTTGGATTATAATTTCAAATTCATTTTAAATGAATCCAAATAAACTATAAAATATACAAAACTACTAATCAAAAGGGAGGCAATCTTCTACCTAATAATGCGCATCATAGTTTCATGTACAGCAAATAAACATCAACTGTATTAAAAAAAAGATTATAATATAGGCCCGGAAGCCCAGAAGCATATAGCAAGATTATAATACAAATTCGAAAACTGATTTCTCGTTTTGATTAAAGTATTAAAACAGAAATATGTTTATTATAGGTTTTCATCAAGTAAAGGTCATATCAGTTAATTACTGATTATTTCTCCTCATTTCATGTATGAAAGGCGTACTGTTGTGAGGATACACTTTTGAATGTCAAAATATATTTCTAAAATAAAAGCAAAGAAAATCCTACGCAACAAAGGTCATCGTACATCATGTAAGAAATATTTAATAAATAATAAATCCCGTCAGTCTAGTTACTGATCTGGCTGAAAAATATGCACAGTGAAATAATGTAGTAAAATTCTCCAGACTACATAAGCTTATGTAAAGGGGAATATGGTAGGAGGATGAAAACATGTACCACTGAGAAATTTATAAAATATATTTTAAATTTTCTAATTCTGGAAAATTACTTCACATGATTAGTTAACTTTAATTTGTGTCATTATTTTTATTCTCTTAGCATTATACTAACGCCATCTAGGTTATTTTAATTTCATTTTGGTTATGAATGCCACCAGGAATGTTATTTTCTTTCTTCTTACCATACTTCAATTGTTTTCAGTTAGTAAACACATCTCCATATTCGTTTGAAGTTATTTTAAGCATTTCTATAACTAGCGGTCCTTTAATAACAAGCCCGTAATTTATTACTTTCTTCTTCTTCTTTTCGTCGTCTTGTACTTAGCTTCATGGAAGTACCATCGTCTGACAATTTAAATCATTTACAGGTGGTAATAATTAACCATATCTTAGAAGAAATGTATTTTCTACAACGTCGGATTGGATTTAGATAGGCTAATTTAGAATTCATTGAATTATAGTAAAGTTCTTGGGAAATAGTTGAATGTATTAATACGCACATAGATTTATTCCTCCATTTTGGATTTATCGCAAATTTATCATCTACACAAGAAAAGATAATTTTTGTGACTCTACAGGAAATCGAGGTTTGAATTATGAGAAATAATGTATCATTTGGCCAATCGCTTCTTTCTCTTTACATTAACGTTTGCAACCCTTATTTCTGGTGTTTTTTCTTTTACGTCTCATTTATCAAAGCCTAGGGAATGTGGTGCAAATGAGTGGTTGAAACTCACAACCTTACTCTAAGCAGGTTAGAATCAAATGTGTTGTTGTACCCACGAACCTATCAGAATTTACGGAACTGCCAAATAGAGGCCGTACCATAACTTTAACCGGCAATAATCTTAAACTAGATCATTTACTATTGTACAGTTTTTTCATTAACAATTCAATATACATAGACATAGTCAATAATTTTAAACATAATCATTCACTAATTTTTAACTTAACTCTTTAACTTTAACAATCGATCATTTCAATATTAACGCTTTATTTATTATATAGTTATTCTTTCGTGTATAAAATTCGATAGTATGCAGATTTTGTTTTGTTGCTCACTTTTGAATCTCTTTAGAATGATTATGAAAACCAAGTTATTGAGGGATTTTTTATTACCAATAACTTTGTTTCCCTAAACTTGTTAAGAACACGTACATATGTATCTTTCCATGAACCATGTGCTTCAGTACTAACACGCAACTTCTAGGGTGTACACAATATTGTAGCACTTTTTTTAAGACATTTTGATACAGAGAACCATTCCTTATTTTCCGATAAAGTGGCTAGTTTCAACCGTAGAAGTAACTGAGGATATTTCACATGTAGGAAATACGGACTTGCCTTATTATTATCGACACTAGTGTGCAAAGGCGTAACATATTTTCAGTCCTATTTTGATGTAGCCTTAGATCTTGATATTAGCTCTTATTTCTTTCTTGGTACATTTTTTATTTTGTTTCTTAAAGCAGTACGATATTTCTATATTTAAACTATTACATTATTCTGTATCTTTCTTTTCTGGTCTTTCTAGACTATCCTTATTATTATTTTCATTTTATCTTTTTCTCTTAATTTTTCTGCTTTCATTTTTTCAAAGTTATTGGCTCTTTGCAAAATTTTATATAGTTTTGTATTCTTTATACTGCTTAATATTTCCTGCATTATAATACATCGATTTTATTATCCTTGTAAAAATTTGAAAATTTTCGCTGGAATATTAACACTGTGCTTTACGTGATTCGCTATGAAATTCGATTTTCGGATCATATTAAGAATATGAAAACATTAAAGATATTTGCAAAAGAGTAGCGAACAATTGTGCAAAGAGTGTAAGTGTTAGCAACACTAAACTTCTAGAAAAGGATTTTGAATACTAATTAATAAATATACTGAGTTACACCTAAAACTTCACTGTAATTGCCATATGACGTAATGTTATTTGGTAGGGACCGTCTATTGGAAATCTTGACTTATTAGAGTTGACGGATAGAGTAAAAGTGTTGTATGTATTGTAGAAGGATGAATGCACTAAGAGTTAGCAATTTATCTCTAATCAGTTTCACTTAATAAAGCAGTCTGAAGATTCAATTGTACATAAAAACAAGGCCATAGAGAAATCGGGGTATGAATTGCGCCAGCAAGTAGTTGATAAAAACTTACAATAGCAGCATTACATAAGGAAATTATGTTGTTAACAGTGGGCAGGAGTGTCGGGGCGAGTCATTAAAGGATGTAGCAATAAGAATTATTAATAAGACTGATGTTAAGGTACAGGCAAGAGATGTTAAGGATGTTAAAAGTCTGAAAGGCAGAGCAACAATTAAACAAAATAGTGCCTCTGCAAAATAGGAACAATAATAGGGAGCTAGAATATTTTTTCGGAGGATATACTCCGCAACTTCCTTGCTGGATGATTTTAGTGGGAAGGTGAATTCTGCCCTGAATAATTGCGATCAAGTCTTGCGTGTGTTTGTTGACTTTAGCAGAGCTTTTGATGCTATCACGACAAGTTATTACACAAACGCAGGCGCAAAGTATAAGTATACTAAAGACTTAGATACTGCGGAGGTAAGTTTCTAACCACCGTGTTTTATTGTTCTAAACTTCGCTGGACTGAATATTTTGATACATTGTCAACATTGTCAATTTTTATAACTAAATGGTAACTTTACATCGTTTATTTGAGTTTTCCCAGGAAATACATTTACACTTACGTTCAGAATTGATTTTTTTGATTTGCTTAATTTTGATCTTTAGGTATACATATTTACCTACAGTTAGTATTTTTTATATACAACACTATTTGTTTTTGGTAATTTTTATCCAGTATTAGACTATTTATATGTATACATATAACTTTAGTAATCTTAATAGTTATAGTTGGAATACTATTCACACTGAAATTTGGAAAAATAACTGTTTAGGGAGCGGCTCTTACGGTGGATGCAAGGTGCACTTTCCTCGGCGTAACTGGTGAAATATTATGGAGAAAATAAAATAAAAAATCAAATTGTGATACTCAAGGAATAACTAGAAAAATTTGAGAAAAAGGAAAGACAAAAGAAATTAAGTACATATAAACCAAGATGAAAGCTATTTGGAAATAGAATGTGAGATTAATTCTGTACGAAAAGTAAATAATAGGACATGTAAAGTAGAATTAAGACAAATTCATTAAAACGAGGGTAAAGTGAAACACAAAATGAGATTCAGCCAAATAAGAGAAGTGAAAATGTTTTTTTTTTTTGGAGGCGGAAAATTTTAAATTGGCTGTTTACTGTTTTCTGTGATAGCCGATTTGACAGTCCACGGTTGTTTTGGAATCAGTTTGGTTTGAGAATTCATCGAGAATAGACTCACGCCAGAACAACGTTTGCAAATTGTTCAAATTTATTTCGAAAAACATGGTTTAGTTCGAGAAACTCATCAGGCATTAGGTGCATTCTATGGTACTCATAATCGTTCATCAGAGCGATTTATTCGAGAAACTATAGATCGTTTTCGCAATACATACAATACGATAAACGACGTACAGTGTGCTACAACAAGCGGTTGATGGTGTGCAGTGTAGTGTTGATGATAATCCAAATGCAATTCGTGCTCAACAATTAAACTTGTGTCCATCCACTTTATGGAAAATTATGCGTAAAGATCTTTGTGTATGTGCTTAAAAGATTCAACTTGTACAGAAATTGGAACCACGCAATCTTCGTTCGCGCCAGGCATTTAGTGAATAGGCCGAAGGAAATATTGCTATTGATCCACAATTTCATTTGAAGATTTTGTTCAGTGATGAAGCACACTTTTGGTTAAATGGCTATGTCGATAAGCAGAATTATCGCATTTGGAGCGATGGTAATCCGCAAGCCATTATCGAAACACCATTACATCCAGGAAAAAGTCACCGTTTGGTGCATTTTATGGACCGGTGAAATCATTGATCCATATGTCTTCAAAAATGATGATGGTCCGAACGTTACAGTCAAGGGTGAGCGATACAGAGACATGATTACTAACTTTTTCGTGCCTCAATTGTAAGGCATTAATTTTGCAGACATTGGTTTCAAAAAAATGGCTCCACGTGCCACACGGCGCGCGATACAATTAATTTACTGAAAGAAACATTTGACGAACGATTAATTTCACGAAATGGGCCTGTTAACTAGCCACCTCGTTCGTGCAATTTGACGCCATTAGATTATTTTCTCTGGGGGTATGTAAAGTCGCATGTCTACGCCGATAAACCTGAAATAATTGAGCAGTTGGAAGTTATTGCCAAAATACAGTCTGATTTACTGCGAAGAGTGTATGAAAATTGGACCTCCAGATTACGCCGTGTACGCGCCAGCCGCGGTGACCACATGCCCGAAATCATATTCAAAGATTAATTCCATAAAATTGTCTTTCAAATAAAGCCAATATTAAAAACATTTTTCTGTGTTTTACTTCAATTTAAAATTCTTCGCCTCCAAAAACAAACACTCACTATAAATGAACTAACAAACTAATTATCATTAATGAAAATTAGAAACAAAATCATGAATTGGAAAAATCAAAGCTAGAATATAGTGGAAATGAGAATAATCAAGGTTTAAAAAATATAGATAAACAGAATATTATGGAAGTGAATAAAATGATAGCAGCACCAAAAAGGAATATGATAACCAAAACCACTGAAATGACCGAATCGACAGTATGAAAGGAAATAAATTATACTCAGGAGCCGAGAACAACGAAAACGTAACAGTTTTTATTGTCTATGGACCAAATAAGGACGCAAAAGTTGAAGAAAAAAATTAATTTTGGCGCAAATTAGAAAAGGTGACATAGGAGTACTGTTAATAATGTTCATAATACTTGAGGACTTTAAGTCAAGAATAATAAATGATGCTTTCAAATGGCGAGGTACAAAAGTAAAACATCGCGAAAATGTAGTTAGTAGTAACGGAAAAACTATGAATTCTAATAATAGAGAATTTCTTCTTTGTGCACAACTATACAGAGAATTTCCATAATGTAATAAAAAAATCAATTATGTCATTTCACGTGAAAAAAAAAGAAAAGCATAAAAGGTATGAGAGACCATTACTTTTTGAAGTTCAAATAAAATGAAAATAAGGGAACACTGAATAAATTTGGAATGTTAAATAAAAAAAAGTTATAAAAAGTTATAAATTTCGTACATTGGAACTGAAAGTAAAATACATATATAACTGGTATAGGGCAAGCAGTTGATACATGTAACACTAAACAGATAAGATTATTAAGATTAGATGGCGGGAATACTCCTACGAATTATTGAATAATACAACCAAAATGCAAGTCACAGACAAACATACCATCTTTGCACAATACGGAGCATATGCATGCATAGAATACCAATTAGTGAATTTTAGAACTAGCAAGACTAATAGCGAAACTAAAAATTTGAAAGGTCCCAAAAGATGACCAAATGGAAGTAAAATTACTGAAATACTTAGGAGTCAGATGTATAATTTTTTCAATATCCTTAATTTTCCATGAACAAACAAACGAATACCGATAGAATGAAGTACAGTTTTATACACACTATGTTTAAAAAAGAAGATTCAAAAAACTGTGGAAATTATAAAACCACTTAGGAAATATCACAGAACTATATCAAGCGGATGAGAGAACTAAAGTCCGACCAATCTATATTATACACGACCAGATATATGTGAACTACTCGACAGTTAAAAATAAAATAGAGAAGAAAAAGAAAGAAAGAAGAAAAAATATGGTAGAAATTGATATGAAAACAGCTTTTAACATTTAGAAATAATGAGAAGTTTAGAAACGACGGAGTAAATAAAAATATAATGAACATTAACAAAAACACCGAAATACTGAAAACATGGATAGGACATGCAATTTAATATAGTATAACAAACTGGTGTGTAGTGCTATTTATCGTTCATATGTCTGAGAGGTGATGTCATTAAAGAAAGTTGAAATAGAACAATATTAATTAGGACACAGAAATCTGCAAACGATTAAATGAAAACCTATGTTTTATGGATGATGTGCCGTTAGCATAAAATGCTTAAGATTTCGAAATAAATGATTGGCTAAGAAAAGAAGTAAAGGAAAATACAATCAATGCACGATAATGTAGAAGAAGAAAACCTAAAGTACTCACAAGACTTAATTAAAATAAATAAAAGAAGACGACTAGTTAAAAAAATTATATGGAAAACAAGAAAATAGGAAAGAACAGAAGGGAAACATCCAGAACCACATGATGAAATTTTAAAGAGAAAAGGAACAACATGGGAAGAGGCAGAACAAATGGCCAAGAGCAGAGAGAAGGACGTGTCTTCGTAGAGAATTGAAGAAAGAGATACCAAAGGAGAAAGAAGAACCAGATGATAATATTCTGTCTCGTCTTTTACAACATTGGCAAGTATGCAGTGCATTCTTTTGCATTTTTCGAAGTCTCCTTCACTTCATTCTTTGCTCTTTTTCTTGTAATATTGTCTACATACAAGCAGATATTTCGATAATAAATTTTGAAATACAGACGGACAGATGACACTGAAAAAGAACTAACTAGTAAATGACATATTTTTACGCCCTTACACTTTGCCTTAGTGTACATAGTAGCACAAAAGTACTTATTTCTTACCTTAAAAAACAATAATCCTTCATAACTCCTAGGGAAGTACTAGCCAGTAAATTCGGAGAGTAGGAGTTACTATATACAAATTCCTAAAAGACGCCACAGCATCTTTGCTAATGCTGAAGCGCATGGATTCTCAAATACGTGTCAATAGCAAAAATTAGGGCAACACAAAATAAAACATTAAAGGAATATAACGAGAACCATTACACATGAAACCCATATCATCGAAATCTCCAATTAACGCACAATTAGAAAAATAGCATTGAAGGAAGGAACCATCCTTATTTTACCCAGTTAATAACCAGACTTGAGGCATTACTATCGAGAGAGCGCTAGTGATATCACAAAGAAATAAGATAAAAATGACTTAAGTCAATTCTAATGAATTAATTACAGAACATGGGTTGCTTGGGTTCAGAAATTCGACAATGCAAAACTATAACAAGACAAATTAAATCAGATGGACATTATGCGTTTAAGAAATTCCAATGAGTCTATAAATAATTTGAAAATTTAACGAGATAATGAGCGTGTAACAATATGTACCCTAAAATTGTAAGATTGGGTAAATGTAATCCTATCTCGAAAAAAGTCAGAGACAAACATAACATATTGCTCTGTATTTTACAGTAACAAGGTGAGCGGATCATTATACTTACAAGTAAATCATAGTAGGATATACAAATTGATGTATACGTACATTATCAATTATGTATGCTTGTATATGATATAATGTAAGAGTATTTAAGAAGTTTAGATAAAGAAAAATTACAAGTATGTAGAGATAATAATATTCATTTTATATGAATACACAAATTACTGTGTAATTAAAATATGTAAGGAAAGTGATTTAGATTACGGATTTGTATAAAACTCGTTGAAATACCATGTTTTGAAAAACAAATGACAAAAATGAACTGCTAAAATTTAATTGGAAAAAAAATAATATGTTTGTAACCCAGAGAGAATAAACAAAAGGTAGAAAAATGTATTTGATTGAAACAAATCAGTAAAATTTTTGATAGTGAATTGTAAATGAAAAATTTTATAAAAAGGAGAGTCATTGATGGTCATAAAGAACCTAATGTTATTTATAATAAAGAAGAAAGTCATATAATTTGATATATACAAAAAATTAAATGCAAGAGAAATGTAATGAAATATATTTAAATACTGGAAGATACATAATAAGGGAAAACTCGAAAAACTTATTATACATGCTAGAAAATATAAATATTAATTAAAATATTTAAAGAAATACAGGTATCACGATTAGAAAAGGTAAGATACAAAGTTACAATAATATATAAGAAAACAAAGAATTCAGACTGAATTTATAATTTACTATTTATTATATATCAATGATCTAATTCAAATATCCTGCATCTGTAAAAAATTCATAGTTCGGAATTTATTAGAATGCACTTAAATAATACAAGTGTGTCGAAATAAGAAAGTTCCTAAGCTCTATGTTTAAATATTATATGTTAGTTCGTATCTAAACAAGTTTTATGTGAAAAATAATAACCGCTATTATACTTATTGTATACTATATTATAAGCATAAGTTTAATGATACTATTATGCTTATTCTCTAAATAAGTATGTAGTTATTAATAACGACATGTTTAGAGATAAGTTATGACTTATGTTTGTTATGATATTTGGACTTTCAAAGCATTGCTGTATAACTGTAGACACCGCAAGAAATATCTAGAGCACAGAAAATTATTTAATGCTTAATAAAACTGATAGCTGTTGCATAAGCTTGTGAATAGATACTAAAATTCCTAATACCTTCTCACTATTGTAAAAAAGGGATTTCCAAATTATATTTAGAACAATTCTTTCAAACTAAACAGGACCTTTACAGAAAATACAAAATTATACCATCCTCTTGGAAATGAACTTAACACTATATCAGTTTAGACAGGAGAGATGTAACATTTGCTAAGACTACGATATCAAACTCATTTATAGAAGAAAAGTAAGGCCTTTTGGTTTAAATTTTCATATATTTATAGCCAAAAATTAGGCTTCCTCGGCATTTAAGATTAATTATTCACTTCTACCTTTATGCAGATTATAGGCTAAAAAAAGAAAACGACAAAATATTTGCCAATGAAGGAATTGTCTATGTATTTCGTATGAATTTATAAACCGTAAAGATGTCCATAGTTAATGCAAGTGGAGTCTATTATTGAACGAGGTCGAGTTTTATAAAAAGTAGTAATTTTGACGAAGTATGCTTATTGCACATGTTTAAAGTATTAAATATCAAAAGTTCGCCACCAACACCACGCCTCCCACACAGACCGAACGACAACTGAGTGCAAGAAGATTTCTTTTAGCAACTTGTCTAGTGATACAAAAGTTGTAAATTGTGTCAAAAAATGTAAAGAATGTAAAGAATGTAAATGTAAGATTTATTTCTCCATCAAACACGTGTCTATGTACGAAAACGGATTTCAGTTGTATCGATTTATGAATTAGGTGGGGCACATTCCTATGAAAAAGCATGTTAGTATCCATGTAAGAACTCAGGTTCTTGATCCGAAGGAACCAAAAATTAACTTTTAATAGAAATCCGATTTAATACACAAGATTCTCTGACTTTCCTAGGACCGAACAGTATTAATTGAAATTTTGTTGGATTTAGCTGCAATTGATGTTTATTCGCAAATGTAAACAATTCCACGAGGTCTTATTTAATCTTCATCTGAAAATCCAACAGTGTAGAGATAATATTTAGAGTATTTTAAATTAATGGCAGATTCGCAGAGAATAAGCTGAAGAGTATTGGGGTTAAGGTAGTCCCTTGTGATACTTCATATATCAGGATAATAGCATCAGATAAATTATTGTTAATGCGCACCTGCTGTGATCTATTTTCGAGATACAATTTAAAAAACGCTGCCGTAGAATGGGCCATTCCGACATAACCCAAAGTGGAAAGCAAAGAACTGTGATGGAAAGTGTCAAATGCACCACCAAAATCAAGCAATATTAGTGCTATAATATTGCCTTTATCCGTTTCTGTAATAATATCTTTAGTATTATTAGTGAATACAGTTATACAGCTAGGGCCAGAACTAAATCCAGATTGGTATATAGGTAGAGCATTATGTTTACCAGCGAAACTTTCCAGCTCACCCACGTTCCACCTTTCGAAGATCTTCTCCAAAGTAGGCGTAATACTTATTGGCCACAAGTCTTTATAATCTTCAACGTTTTTTGTCTTGGGAATAGTTGTTACTAACACTGCTTTCTATATGCTTTTGTAGACTGAACACTTCAGATAGTTGAAGTTGAATTTGATGGAGCCTGTGGTTAATTAACCAATATGAACACTGTACAGTGTACATATTGGTTCTCAACGGTGCGGAGCGCGTACAGTTTGTTTTCGGACAGGTATTTTTCACCGTGGTTTACCAGGTGCGACACTTTGCAATTATCTGCTGATGATGACAACTTAGTTGTCGAAACGCGTGTACAGAATTACAAAAATTAATGTGGATAGGGGTTATATCTCAGCCTTAGTGATTAAACTTCAGATAGTAATTAAAAATATGCAATATATAGTCATCCAGGTATGGAATACATATTTCTAACATATGCAAGTTGATGCTATCAACACCCATCGCTTGACTTTTAATTCTTTTAATTACGCTAAGGAGATCGAGTATGTGCAAGCATTTAACATTAAAATAACAGTGATTGACAGGGTAATCATAAGTGCATTGAATAGGCTCTATACAAGAAAAGCAGCAGAAGAAGCAAAGCATTGACTTATAAGTATACTAAGTATATTGGTAGTTCTACTGATTTAATTCGACCAACATTAATTTCGTTAAGTTCTTTCCAAAATTTCCACCTGTTATCTTTGCTAATTTGGAATTTGTAGTGATAGCATGCTTGTTTTTACGCATGATGGCTCGACTGATTTCACTTCTAAGAATCTTGTAAAAGTGGAGATGAAAGGGCATTCTAAAAGCGCCACAAAACTGCATTCTTCTATTTCATCATAAGTTTTATGTTGTATGTAAGTCATGGTGCCGCAGGTTTAGAAAATGCTATTTTTTAATAAGCGCTTGCTCATCAAATAATTTATTAATATTAGAACATAAAAAAGAACCATTCAAGTCTACATCATCAAAATCGCAAATAAAATGCCAAGAAACTTGATATAAATCAATTAAAAATTCCCGTGCATCAAATTTTTTATAAGAGCGAGCCTTAAACGCAAATTTCAATCTATGCCTACTATCGGCATCCAGAGTAATAGATGTAGCGTAGTGACCCATGAACGCGAATCACACCATTCTTATCTACGGCAGTGACTGAGTTAACAATTATATGGTCAACTCAAGTCAATGTTAGTGGTAGTGGACGCGTAGGTTGATCAATTATTTGGATCATATTATACGTTTCCAAAATATCCTGCGATTTAATGGTATTGTAGTCTACTAAATTCAGTATATCAAAAAATAAATCTTTTTGTCCTCTCCCAGAGAGGGCAAAAATGTCAAAATTTTTCCCAAATAAAAATCTCTTAAGTTGTTGAAAATGGGCCGGAATAGATCTTATATTAATATGACCAATCTTAAGATGCATTGTCTGACATAGAAAGAAGAAGAAATAAGAATATATATATATATATATATATACGAAAACGGAAAAGGTAATGCGTTTAATGATGACTATACATTGTTTCTTAATGGATCTGTTTCGAAGATCCATATATCAGTGAGTACCACAGTATTTCCTTGCTCAGTCACGGAAGCAGATGCGACAACTTCTTCTGACGTATCTTTAACAACTGTTGAAGAATTCAATAAATCAGTAACCGATTAAGGTCGACCATCAATCATTAATTTATTTCCTTCTGTTGTTGCCGACGAGTTATTCCCCTTTGCCTTCTCAAGCGTTCACGACGGATTTTATATTACTTTCTTTCCTCCAAGGAAAAGCAAGAAGATCTGGTATGATATATTGTATGTAAATGCCAGTATTCTTAAATTTATAACCGTTGTTTAAGTAAATTTTACTATTACTGGGGGCGATCTCTCAAAACGATATGACGAGCTCGTTGGGAAGAGAGTCTAAATTTAAAATCTCCTTAAATGTTTGAATAACGAGTTTTGTTAAGTTATTGCAGGTTTCAGTTAAACCAGTAAGAATTCAAAGTATTGTTATTACGCACAGTTCTTTCCAAGTCCATTAATAATAAATTTACGTTTCGTTGATCAGCAATTAAAGTTCTAGCTTCATGAGAGCATTTTGTAATTTATTTATACTTTCGTTAAACTGATTTATGATAACATGACTTCGTTTTATTATTTCAGTTAGGAAATTGCGTAATTCATTATTTGAGATACCAAGATGTGTTATAAATATATCCAAAATAAAAGTTAAAAAAAAAATAGGAAAGAAAATGTGGTGATTTATGACAAGTAATCCAGAAATGAGATAATACAAAGGACACACTTCTTCGCACTGCCTGGTCGGTTGCAGTGACTATCGTGTACAAATACAGGTAGACCACAGTCGTGGGAAAACAGAAGAGTACAGAGGAGAAGAACTACGTGCGCACGTCATGTGTATTGGTACACGAAGAAAATATAATAATATTAAGTTATGCTGAATTATCGAAGACCAAAAATTTTTAGAACAGGGTCATACCTGATTGGAGTTCGACGTTATTTGCTCCATGATCGTAAACTAAACTTACAATAGAAAAACTAGGAGAAAGCCATTCCCTTTAGAAGTAATTTACGTAACCCGTAATTTTTTTCATAACTTTGCGGACTCGAACACTTAGATTTACAATGTCATACACCCAGTCAAGAAAATAAATAGTCTAACTGTTATTGATTTGAGCAACTTGAAATACGATTTTGAAGAAAAACGAATCGTTGAGTATATTTTTAAATTTTGATGAAAACGTCAAAGAACTTCAACAAAGATCACTGAAATATCCGTATAATATAAATTATATTATTGAATCAAGATGAATTAAACAACAAAAATGTGGCAGGAAATTAAAGATATATTGTCAGCTTTTATGGGCCTTTATAATGATTCACCACAATGATCATGATTATATTTTATTTTTAATTTGTTTGTTTCTGTCTCAAAGAATAAAGTTTTTTGTAATATGCGTTCAAACATATTTCGAACAAATATGGCAATAACCTGTAAGTATTAATTTAAAAAATTATTTTTCAAAAATTAGATTTTCTAAAAATATCAAATTTTAAGTTTCCATTTTTCTAGATGACTCCTCTAGGAAGTTCAGGACACCGTTTAAATGTCGAGATTTAATAACAGTCATTAATCAAGCTTTTGAGTTCCTCCTTTTCTCTAGAAAATATCCTTAATTTATTTTCCTGACAATTATTTTCGTCAATTCTACGATTTAAATTTTACTCTTCAGCGAAGTTTACAAAATTGTGTACGTTCCTAGCGTTATCAATGGTTTTTACAATAAAATTGCACTTGAAACTTAACTAGAGATCTGATTGAGTATAACCCATTGCTAGTAGTTTAAGAAATACATATGTATATGTAACGATTTGATAGATACTATTTTGGAAATTAAGAGAACTACAAAAGGTACTAGGAAAGTTTTGCAATATGAAGCAACAATGAATCGTAGAAATCGCTTGTTGCTGCATGTTGAGACATGTTCATACGTGCATAGTAGCCACCGCGCCATGTCGATGCGCTCAGTTATTCATTAGCAGTGAGAGTGTAAAGTGCTTACTATGCCATCGTGGTCACGAAATGAGATAAGGGCAGTTTTGTTATAATTTCGTGCATGGTTTAAACATAGACCAGTGCTTTGAAGAAATGACTCTTGCACTAGGTGATGTTCGTCCACATCGCACAACGACATTCAGGTGCTATAGACAATTTCCAAGGGAAAATTTAACTGTGGAGGATGGAGAGGTCGGGAAGGTCACGAACGTCAGTTACGGAGGAAAACGTTACTACTGTGAGGAAAATGCTTGGCGAGGGTACTTCAGGCCTAAATACACTAACAATTCGTTCGATTCTGCATGATCATTTGCATGTGAAGAAACTTTGTTCTCTCTGGGTGCCGACCAAAGCTCAAAATAAAGCTTGGGGCTTGATGAGGACACACCCGTACTTGTCAAAAAATCCCGACGTGTAAAGAAGAAAATGATAGCTGTACTTTTCAAATCGGATGGAATTATGGAACGCGTCGTTTTTGACACACAGAAGACAATCACAGCTAAGTGGTATACGGGACAGTGCCTGCCTGAAGTCATTGGATCTATGAAGAACCTGCAGCCAAAGTCAAGAATGGACACCTGGTTCCTCATCACGATAATGCTCTAGCTCACCGCGGCAAAGCCTGTACCACGACAGGATTGAAACTTCTCAAGCACCCTCCCTACAGTCCAGGTCATGCTCCCTATGACTTTGCACTGTTCCCACATGTGAAAATGAAGCTAAAAAGGAGGCGGTTTTCTAGTGATGAGGACCTTCTGCGGGCTTGGGACAACGAGTGTGTTTTACCCCCTAGTGAAACTTGGCAGAACTGGTTTAAAGATTGGTTTCGGGGGATAGAGAGGTCTATTGAGTGTAGAGAAAATTACTTACTACTTAGCTTTTCCAGTTGCCCGCGCGAAACATCACCTCGGAAAAAAAACAGCATTTGACATGAATATGTACTGTGAGCGTCAAAATAAAGTGTACAAAAGCATTTTTTACAATATAATGTTTATTTCAGTCTATTACAATAGTATTAAGATGAACATATTAGGTTTTCTGAGATTAATATTTATCTCTTTACTTAATTCTAAAAAAACAATATTTCGTTACAATAACAAAAGTTATGAAACAAAAACAAAATATACTCTATATTTTACGCGTCAAAATAAAGTGTATATTCTACGTCTGTCACATTTCCACGACGTCTTACTATATAAAAATACCGTCATATTTGATTCTTTACTTATTTTATAATTCTATTTAAACATTCTTAATATTTTACTTGAATTAGTTGCGTCCGGTTGTGTTTTTATTGTTTTTTTTTCGAAAGTTAAGTATTTTTTCAAATAGGCAAACAAATTTCCTCTGATGTTAGAGAATTAGTCTTAAAACTTCGCAATGAAGGCAAAACGTTTAAAGAAATTGGCAGTATTGTTAATAGAAGCCATAATACTGTAAATAAAATAGTTGAAAAATATAAAAGGTTCGGTAAAATAGAAAATCTCCAAGGTGCTGGCCGACCAAAAGTTTTAAGTGTATCTCAAGTAAGGTCTATAGTGCGTGATGTAACAAAGAATCCTTTTAAAAGCGCTGTTAAAATATCACAGGAAGTTTCAGCTACAACCGATCCCTAGCGAAAGTGCCAGCACAATTCGACGTGTGATACATGAGAATGAACTACATGGTCGATTTCCTCGAAGGAAGCCACTAATATCTTGAACTAACCAGAAAAGACGCTTTGATTATGCAAAAAATACATAAACAAAGATGTTTCTTTCTGGAATAGTATTCTGTTTAGCGACGAGAGTAAATTTCAGATATTTGGCAGAAATCTTGGATCTTTCAACATGATAATGATCCCAAACACACTGCTGAAATAATAAAGGAATGGCTTTTGTACCGTACCCCCAAAGCCCTGGATCACCCTCCCCAATCTCCGGACTTAAACCCAATCGAGCATTTATGGGAGCACTTGAACCAACAAATCCGGAAGAAAACAATAAAAATAAAAGGATATCATAAAATCCATTATAATGGAAGAGTGGGGGAAAGTTTCATCCGAGGTAACCAGAAAATCGATCGAATCGATGAAATGAAGGCTGAATGCTGTTATTAAGGCAAAAGGAAAATAAACCAAATATTAAATCAGTATTCGTTTCATAAAAAAAATTCCTGTACACTTTATTTTGAAGCGTAAAAAAAGGAGTATATTTTGTTTTTGTTTCATAACTTTTGTTGTTATAAAGAAATGTTGTTGTTTTTTTAGAATTAAGTAAAGAGATAAATATTGATCTCAAAAAACCTAATATGTTCATCTTAATAGTATTTAAAAGCCTGAATTTAACATTATATTGTAAAAAATGCTTTTGTGCACTTTATTTTGACGCTCACAGAATATATATATTCACACATATATATACACATATACACATACGTGATTATCTTTATAATAATTTGTATATAAAAAAATAATTATTAGTTTCACATAGATTACAAAAATAGAAATGATACTTTCTAATTCATCTGTTGATTATATTTTTATTCTGTATTTCAGTATCATGAATTCATGCTCCGCTCCATTGTATATTATCTCAATTCATGTGTGATATGAATAATTTATAGTCGAAAATTCTAAATTAAACAAATTATAATTTGTAAGTTTATTGATTTCGTCTGTCATGAATAAATACGTTATATTTATTGCGACTTTTCTTTTATGTTATTAATTCTTTTGTTAACACAAAACTAATATTAAATCCTTTATAATAATCACTATATTATACTGAATAAACTATCTTTAATATTTTATGTAAGCTTTGAACCCTTATTATGTTCTTTATATTCAAACACTAATAAAAAAAAATTTAACTACAATTCATATTAACTAATCTACCCATTATTAATACACACATATATATGTATAGGTATATGTCTAACTAAATTCATTGAATCTATAGAACAATAAAAAATAACCTTCTCCTAATCCTAACTAGTTTTCATGGTCCTAACATGATTCCACAAACTGGTTTTATTCTCCTTTTCCTATTTCTTGATAGATGTCCTCTTCATCACTTCCAAAACTGTTTTTATATAAAGATGTCACCTTAACCCTCCTTAATAATGTAAATTTTGATTTTAGCAATTTCCTTTATGCATCATAATGCTACGAAATTTATATTATAATTTATACTTCACTACCTATATTATTATAGGTATTATTATCTACAACAATTAATTATCTTTTCATATTAAATTTTTCTAATTGCTTCTATAAGTATAAATTGTTTATAAACTCGTGATGTTGCTAATATTTCTTATTGAAATGATTCTATTGCTATTCTAAAGTTCCTCTATTACCACTTAGTAATATTTTTTTTCAAAATTCCTTGGCTTTCCGATGATGACGAAATATCAGTTAGCAAATTAATTCCTTTTATATTTTTTTTATATATATATATATAAGAATTAAATATGTAATAATTTATAATTTTTAAATAAATTTAATTTTATACTGACATATTTAAATTTTCACGAGTTTATTTTTTAAAACTTATGTGTACTTTTGCTCATATTTAATTATACTTTCCTTTTTTATAAAATTAAAACATTAAAAAAATTGAATTGAATTTGAAATAATTATAGCTTATCTTGTACGTTTACAATATTAAAATTCTTGTTTTCTTTCCATTCAAAAATGGCTTCTATATCGGTTTTCATTTGCTATCCTCACGCGAAAAACTCCACTTAATTAATAAATATAGACACTTATTCAACGCAATATTATTTATTTTTCATTTATTTAAGTGTCTTTTTATCACTAGTTTTTCCAAATTTAGTAGCTTAATTCATACACATTTATATATCAGCTATGTAGTACCTACATATACACTTTTATGATAGTAGTAATCAACATAATCAATAATTATAATTTTCCTAGATTTCTTTTGTTTTAGATTATCATAAATTGTACATTTTTACCAAATCACAAATAAACAAGGAATCCCAATTTCGAATCGCATCCCTATTGATGACAAAAAAAAGATAATCGCAATTTAAAAAATACAATTCGTACGAGTATGTAAATTATTTAAATTGCAAATTAAAAAATGATTAACATTTTTGTATTCTCTATCTCAAAATTACTAGATTATGCCCATTTATTTAAATTAGAACAACTACGATTCGAAAGTCCAAAAATAAAGGAAAAAAAGTTAACAAGCTGCCAAAAAGCCTACCAGAAGATAACAAACCAAAGTTATGTTCTCAAGGTGTAACTGAAACCGACAGCCTATATATAAGTGGGTAGGGGCGAGTAACAAGGAAACTCATATCCCTCTTGATTGTCAGACACCTTGTATATGGCAATAAGTTGAAGACAAAATCAAAGTAAAAGTTACAACTAGATAAACATAATTACTCATTCACACAAATAAGGTAAAATTAGAAAAGTACAGTTGTTAACGCAATGCTAACTTACAAAAATCTTTAAATAAATTAAGAAAAATAAGTGACCAAGTCATTAGATAAGATCGAAGTTTACTGAAATACTTGACTGCAAAAAATTATCAATATTAAATAATCTCTCCGGAACTGGGCCTATTTCGTTTGCTTCAAATATATTTACATGTAGTAAGACTACCTTCTAGGATTGTTTAATACGCCAGGCTATTCTAAAGCATGGGTGAAATCTAATTCTAAACAAGTTTCATCCAAAAAGAAAAACAATGAAATATTATTTGAAATAAAATTCTTTTACACACACTATTCCTCGAACTTTTGTGCTATTATATGATTTCTGACATCCATTAATTACGTATATTGTTATATACATGATATTGTAAATTTTCTCTACATTTATTTCTAATTTAATTTTCTAATTTATATATATATATATATATATATACGTATATATATATATATATATATATATATATATATATATATATATATATATATTACTTACATATTGGATCTCTAGTACGGCCTCCAATCCTTACTAAATTGTCTTATTCCCACCCTAATATTAATTTTTCTAATATCTACACATTCCCCTCACTTTAAGTGTTTTATACTATAAATCTTCTTTCACTGATGCTTCCTCTACCTATTCCTTACTATACTCGCTCTCATTTACCATAATATTATCTTAAACAAATTTATACTATTTTAGATTTCTTATAATCTATATATGTACGTTCTACAGAAAATAACTCTAAATTCGTAATTACCTCATCTTGTGATCGATACTATAAGGTTTTCTTTCATATCAAAAATATAATTTGTTTCTTTTGGATATTTACATTTGATTTTTTAAATTACAGAGTATTGTAATATAATCAAGTAAGTACATAGTGTTACTTCTATTGATTTTAAGTATGTATCTTTGTTTCAAAGACCAATGTAAAATCAACCTTTCTTACAAATTGTATTTTTAGTTATCATAGAAATAGAAATATCATAACTATATATATATCTCATTCAATTATTCTCATTAAAGCCAGAATAAGGCTTTCAATGGAAAAAGAAAAACAAACAAATTCTTGTTAGCCCGTGATGTTTCAGAAAAGGTTAATTTACTTTCTTTCATAAAACTTAAGCAAGATCTTTTTCCTTTTCTGTCTTATAGTAGCCGACAATATTAAAGATGATAACAAAAAATAATATACATTGAGTCCATTAGTAAGTAAAAACTAATTTGGAACCCACTAGTTCATACTTCTGAAACAAAGCCGCACACAATACAGCACATACGTGTTCAAGACATTTTTATTTTTCAATTTGCAACCCTTGAGGGAACAGCAATTTTAGACACAGTGTCGAAACAAACTGTTGTACATATTAGTGAAACCGCCAAACTGCTCCTTGGTATTAAAATTATCAGAATGCGTTTAAAACTACTCTAATGTAATTATTTTATAAAAATGCTATCCTGGCAATTCACCGCATAATCATTTGCTTTTAATAATATGCTACGTGCTGATTGCACGAGTGAGCAAGTGCTGCAGGGTCGCGTACGACCGCTCGGGGAAGCTTACGTTGTTCCGGGCAGCAACCGAACGATGCCAGCCAGCTATCGCGGAGGTCGTGGTTCGCAAGTTCAGATTTGTCTTTTGTTATCTGGTTCTAGCCTTTAGATCGTAAAAAAAAAAGGGCGCCAAGAGCGAAATTTATGACGGATGTTTCGCTTGGTCCTTTACAGGCCGTAGCTCTATTGGCCTGTGAAGTTGCCTAGATTTCCCCACCGTTTCTAAGGTAGATTAAAATTGACACACCCAGTGTACGTGTGATTATTATATACAAATTTATTAAATATTTAAATACATAAATATAAGTATGAATGTCTTTTTTTTAAAAAAAAAGAATTATTAATTAAAAAAAAAACATTAAGATCTCGGCGACCCCGATATATATATATATTGAGTTTACATACGGCGGTATTGGTATACACAAAAAGAAATATCAAATAAATGTTGACTTATCCTACATAATTTCTCTTAATCTTATTAGTCAAATTAACTTAACCTACAAAAACTCACTCAATCATAATAATCAAACGGGACACAGAAAAACATCTTTTTTTTTACACTTAGAGTGTAAAACAACAATTTTTCTCAGAATATGTTTAATTCTTTTAAGTCTTTTTTTTAATTAATATGCGGTAAAACCCCAAAATAAAAACAAATATATATATAAGGGCTACTTATCACTCCCTTAAGCTGGAGCACAGTTCGGGCTCCCGAAATACGCCGCTGATCGGTGTTCTATGGCTGGGGCCTTACTGGCGTTCCGACTCCGGGATTTACGGCATAAAAGAAAAAAAAAAGAGCCCTATAACAATTAACGAATAAGGGACTGTACATATTGGTTTAGTTAATTGGCTGACACATACCTGTCGATGGTAAACGGGCTCTTACGATGATTTTATACTAATATTGATTGTGACTCAGCTCACGAATGAGACTCATTTAATCAAAGAACAATTTCTAGGTCTACCCTACTGCGAAGATGGTTATCAAATGGCAACGATATAGAGCGATTTTGTTATATCGAACTAGGGCGAATAAGACGTAAGGGGGAATGTTTTTGCGTTTGCTAAAAGAACATCTGCTTATTACAAAAAGCCTCATTGATATTAACAAAATCAAGGTCGATGTAAACGTACGCCGAAATATATTTATTTAAAGATATTTTTAAAACTTTTAAAACGAATATTATATCCCAAATATGTGTTTCCACATGACCTTCTTCATCGACCATAGGCGTCCCCTATATATCATACGACGGGGTTCTCTTAACAAACAATTAAATATACGAAACTCCGAAATTGTTCTAAATGAAAAATAAACCGTAACAATCCCATCCCAACTTACCTAAGGAAATTTTTCCTCGAAAAATTTCCGAAGCGAAACAAATCCACAATAATAATGCTGCCCCAGGAGTGACCAAGCAACACAAACAATAATATTGCTGCCCCAGGAGTGACCAAACAACACAAACAGCACCCAGACACATTCCTCATTCAACATTGGAATCAGCTCGACCCCAAAACTACCACTGGGCCCTTCGACAATCGGTCGGTACACAGGATCGTAAATAAAAATAAAAATAACAAAACTGCTCGTGAACAAATCCCCGGAGCGCAACATGTGCCACAGAGAGGGATTTGACAATACATCAGCGCCACAAGGTCCCTAGAGTAGGGGGAAGGAAAAGCTGCATATAGCACCGAAAAAAGCTCAGACCGTACGGGGATCATTACGTACGGCGGCGAAAGAAGAAAGAAAGCTGCGCTGAAGCACAGGCAACGCCCACCAGCAACACACGCGATGCCCCAGCAAAATGGACACGTCAGAGTAACAGAGATGCTCATCGTGAAGCGATGATGCACTCAGCAAAAGTAAAGAAAAATAAAAGGACAAAAAAAAAATTGGTTTATTACTAACGTTATTAGGATTCAAAAGGGGTTACAGGATGAGGAAGTAAAAGATAGGAAATTGAGCTGTTCCACATTCATCCACAATCACCCAATCACACGGTACTGCCGTCTTGTCCCATCACACCCGATGACACCAAGAATACAACAAAAAAACATTCCTAAACAGGATAAACAATGGCTAAACAAAAATATTTGAAAATTCGATACAACAGATTTAAAGTGCAAGCAGCCTACTTACACTGACACAACTGAGGGTTGACAACAAAATTTCTCGACGATTCAATTCTCAAAGTCATATCCTGAACAAAAAAAACGCGATACAAATACGGGAAGGGCAGGATTCCGATCCGTTGGAGGTTCACACGGTACGCTAACGACTTTTATTGATAGCACATACCACCTCCCAAATCAAAAGTCAAAATCGGTAAACGAAACGATATTAATCGAACTCAGAAGTCAAAATCGGTAAGCGAAACGTTAAATTCAAGATCAGAAGTCATAATCGGTAAACAAAACTATATAATCGAAATTCAAAGTAAAATCGGTAAACGAAACGATATAATCGAACTCAAAACATGTTCGATAAATCCACAACAATATGTCATAATTTAAATCGTAATCGATACTGTATAAATCCGACATAGTCGAGAGTCAACACAAAACTCATAACAAGTATCTCAAACGCTAACGAGAGTCAAAATTAGGTAAACAAAAAAAACAAACTACAAAGGTAACGTCACAATCGGTAAATTGAGTTTAATCTATAAATCGACCGAAATTGTTTGGCTACAGAATGATCGATAACCACCAAACAATAACAATCTACGATGTTAAAAGATAGATACGGATTCCTTTTAGTCGCCTCTTACGACACGAGGATAAATCGACTGGAAATTCTAACGCCTTACCAGCAAGGCAAGACTCACTATTCCAAACGATAATCAAGAATACTTCCAAAATCGGAATTTACAAATGTGTAACGAAATGATGGTAAACGTTAGAACAATTTCTCAAGTTCTCTAATACAAAACGATACAAAATATATTATTATTGCAAGGCAGGTCAAAAACAGGTATTCTAAATAATATTGAACATAACGTTCCTAAATTTCAACACAATACTTCTTAACCTGTTCAGCACTGCAGTCGCAACAAGCAAGAGAGCGATTAGAGGACTTTTACCTCACGGGCATTAACCGATGGAGTTATTCGTAAGCCACGTCCATAGGCTTTGATTCCTAATACAGGGCGATACAAAATATATTATTGTTGTAAGGCAGACCAAAATTAAGTGTGCTAAATATTGAACAAAACGTTCCGAAATTCACATCAAAATTCTACTTACTTTGGCTCTGCAGTCACAACAAGCAAGAGAGCGATTAGAGGACTTTTACCTCACGGGCATTAACCGATGGAGTTATTCGTAAGCCACGTCCATAGGCTTTGATTCTCAAGCGTGTCACATTTCGACAACCTGGCAAAACCTTCCCATTATTGTCCTTGAGTGAATAAGTTGTTGGCGATATTTTCCAATGTATAAGATAAGGCCCTAAATATTTATCAACTAACTTCGCGGTATAATACTTGGAAGCATCCGAGACAACGAAATTCTTGCGCCACATAACTTGATTTGGATAAAACGATACGGTACGATGGCGCAAATCATCCCTTATCCTAGATCTCTGCAACGGTCCAATCAAATCAGCACTAATATCCTCCCGTGGTTTCGCAATATGAGAGTGTCCACCCATTTCTCCTGCAGTCGTTTTCTGCTCTGATTTAGTTCGCGAACATGTCCAACATTTTCGTATATAGGCGGCAACGTCATACTTCATCTTAGGCCAATAGTACTTAGTTGCGAGTCGATTAAAGGTTTTGAAGACTCCTAAATGTCCGCCAGTTGGAGCATTGTGATTATCGTGCAGAAGTTTCGCACGTCTATCTCTTGGCACTACCATCTTCCAATGATCTTCCTCAGAGTGCAATCTATAATTCTTCTTAGCGCGAAACAATTTATACAACATATTACTCTGAAGCCTAAAACGCGGATATTTCATTGGATATTCTTGTACTAATTGAAGAAGTCTGCGATACCAACGATCCTTAGTGGGTGTTTCAGTGGAAATGATATCCATAACGGGAACTGATCTTGATAAAGCATCAGGCACTTGATGTTCTTTGGCCTTACGATTTTGCGTCCGACGATAGTTTCCCCGGCAACGTGAGCAAGTTGCAACAGTCACATTAGCCTTACCACAACGATAACAGTGTTTCCTTTTTGGTTGACGACACTGTGAATAAAGATGACCAGGTCGACCACAATTCCAACATTTTCGAGGTTTTGTCCGAGTGGGTTCGACACTAACGGTAGCCAACTCAGAAGTTACCTGAACATAAGCCAAATCAGGCTCAAGGGACTTACTCTTAGTAGGTGGAGGAACGAACGATTCTACAGCTATACGTCGTGCCTCTAATTTTCTACATACTACCAATAATTCAGACACGGAATTTATTTCTACTAAGCCTAACTGCAATTGATAAAAAGGAAGAATATTTCTCATTAAAATCTGAAGTTGTTTCGAATCTGGTATTTTCGTGACGAAACGTGAAAATAAAGTTGACATAACAGATAAGTAAATGCCAATGGACTCCTGTTGTCCTTGAGTTCTTCGCTTAACTTCCTCTAACAATTTCTCATCATAATCGAAAGGCAAAAATTCTTCACGCAAGCCCTGAACTAACTCTTCCCAAGATGTGAAATTTTTACGATTGGCCCTATACCAAATTAGAGCTTTATCAACAAAAAGATCTAATGCTGATGTAAAAAGAATTTCACGACTAATACCTCGTGCTATCCGTATTTCTTCAACTCTTTCTAAGAAAGAACTCAACGAAGTATTTCTGTTATTACCTGAATAAGTCAAATTCCACTTATATACAGGGACAACATGAATAGATGAAAGTGGATTATTCTGGAAGGAAGTATTCGCAGACACGGATTCAATAGAAGAATCTGAAAGCTCATCGTCACTAGTGGCTACTGTAGTTCCAATTAAAACGGTCGAAGAATGAGCAGGTAACTTGGATCTCTTCTTAATCTGCGATGCCAATGAAACAAGTTGAACGAGATAACCAGATCGCGCGGCCTTATCTACATCACTAACGGGAACTGCACGATTACTACGCGATACATAATGGTCGATTTTGGTAGAAATTTTCCTAAATTCAGTTAAAGCCGACGATTGAGTAAGCCTAGAAATCAAATCTCTGATCTCCTGAATTCCACCTGCAATAGCAAGTTGATCGTCATCAAAACTAAAAGGATATACCGGAGCAACAAAACTTGATGACTTTTCTAATTTAAGAAGTTCTCGCAAAGTCTTACGCATAACATACAAAGTCGAATCCTCGGTAACACCTCTGATCCTAAGTTCATAGGAAAGTTCATTTTTATTTAACCCACTGATATTCATTTTGACTCAAATCTAACAAAACTTAACGCGATAAATACCAAAAAGCACAATCCAAACTAAAAAGTCAAAATATTCCAAAAGAAAAAAAAAATGAACTCTGAAGATGGTCACTTAAAATTCGAAACAGGGGATTATCAAAATATTTAATTCTAAGATGGTAACACAAATATCAAATGAGGTCGTCGTATTCGTGAAAATATGTGAGATGAGGATGGTCAAAAATGATCGAAACTTTAATTAATAAAAAAAATTAATATATCGCACGAAAAATAAAATAACCCAAACACTGGGTGTTGAAATTCTTGCAACACAAAAAAAAAGAAAGGCCCACAAGTTGGAGCGCCAAAAATCTTGCTACGTGCTGATTGCACAAGTGAGCAAGTGCTGCAGGGTCGCGTACGACCGCTCGGGGAAGCTTACGTTGTTCCGGGCAGCAACCGAACGATGCCAGCCAGCTATCGCGGAGGTCGTGGTTCGCAAGTTCAGATTTGTCTTTTGTTATCTGGTTCTAGCCTTTAGATCGTAAAAAAAAAAGGGCGCCAAGAGCGAAATTTATGACGGATGTTTCGTTTGGTCCTTCACAGGCCGTAGCTCTATTGGCCTGTGAAGTTGCCTAGATTTCCCCACCGTTTCTAAGGTAGATTAAAATTGACACACCCAGTGTACGTGTGATTATTATATACAAATTTATTAAATATTTAAATACATAAATATAAGTATGAATGTCTTTTTTTTAAAAAAAAAGAATTATTAATTAAAAAAAAAACATTAAGATCTCGGCGACCCCGATATATATATATATTGAGTTTACATACGGCGGTATTGGTATACACAAAAAGAAATATCAAATAAATGTTGACTTATCCTACATAATTTCTCTTAATCTTATTAGTCAAATTAACTTAACCTACAAAAACTCACTCAATCATAATAATCAAACGGGACACAGAAAAACATCTTTTTTTTTACACTTAGAGTGTAAAACAACAATTTTTCTCAGAATATGTTTAATTCTTTTAAGTCTTTTTTTTAAATTAATATGCGGTAAAACCCCAAAATAAAAACAAATATATATATAAGGGCTACTTATCACTCCCTTAAGCTGGAGCACAGTTCGGGCTCCCGAAATACGCCGCTGATCGGTGTTCTATGGCTGGGGCCTTACTGGCGTTCCGACTCCGGGATTTACGGCATAAAAGAAAAAAAAAAGAGCCCTATAACAACAATTAACGAATAAGGGACTGTACATATTGGTTTAGTTAATTGGCTGACACATACCTGTCGATGGTAAACGGGCTCTTACGATGATTTTATACTAATATTGATTGTGACTCAGCTCACGAATGAGACTCATTTAATCAAAGAACAATTTCTAGGTCTACCCTACTGCGAAGATGGTTATCAAATGGCAACGATATAGAGCGATTTTGTTATATCGAACTAGGGCGAATAAGACGTAAGGGGGAATGTTTTTGCGTTTGCTAAAAGAACATCTGCTTATTACAAAAAGCCTCATTGATATTAACAAAATCAAGGTCGATGTAAACGTACGCCGAAATATATTTATTTAAAGATATTTTTAAAACTTTTAAAACGAATATTATATCCCAAATATGTGTTTCCACATGACCTTCTTCATCGACCATAGGCGTCCCCTATATATCATACGACGGGGTTCTCTTAACAAACAATTAAATATACGAAACTCCGAAATTGTTCTAAATGAAAAATAAACCGTAACAAATAATAATAATAATAATAATAATAATAATAATCTTTATTATCCAACAGCAGATAAATGCTAATTACAGGATAATCTTATCAGTAGATATGAAAGGTTAAAGAAAAATTATAATCATATATAAAATGAAAATTAATATAACATAAAGAAAATAGACATAATATTTAATAATATCATATATATGCGTATACACACATACACAAACATAAATATATAAGTATACGGAAACCAATGAGAAAGAAAATCAACAAGAAGTTGGGCTCCCAAAAAAAAAAAAGAAGAAGAAAGTAACATAAATGGTATTCTAGGAAAAAAACATCTCACAAAGAATGTGGCGAAGCTGACGTAGACCAACATTACACATATCAATCTCAGAGCAGTATAAATTGACGCAACGACTCATTGAAAGAAGAGGAGAACAAGAATGATGTCGAGTTCTGGGAAACGGAAGATAAAACATATGCCTAGTCCTAGTATGAATTGTTGGTACAAAGAAACTCAATCGACCCAATAAGTCAGAATCAACAATTAGACCATTTACAATTTTAAAAACAAATATTATAAGGGATATTATTCTACGATTATAGAGCGACATACAGTCGAACCGACGCAGGAGTTCATCGTAGGAGTAATTATGAGATAAATATATTTCAAAATTGCGGAAGTACAAGACCTTTAAGAATTTTTTTTTGACACTCTCCAAGCAGTCAATGTATCTGAAGTACATTGGATTCCAGACAACTGAGCAGTATTCCAGCCTACTACGAACGAAAGCGTTGTAGAAGCTGGTCAAGACAGAATTGGGAAGTTGGCGAGTATTACGAGTAAGAAAACCCAACAAGCCGAACGCTTCTTTACAGATGTTTAAAACATGGATGTTAAAATTCAACTTAGAATCAAACCACACGCCAAGGTCCCTGTTTAAAGAGCAACGCTCAAGCGGTATTGTGTCAATGCTGTATGCAAACTCAACCACAGATTGAACTCTTGCAAATGTCATAGTCCTACATTTAGCAATATTGAGCCTGAGTCCATTCGACAAACTCCAGAGATGAAGCAACTCCAAATCCCTCTACAAGGCGGAACAATCATCGGTCGTGGCTATGGCGCGAAACAACTTAACATCATCAGCATACATTAAACACTTAGACGTCAAATTCTTAGGAAGGTCGTCTACAAATATAAGGAATAAAAGGGGCCCCAGAGTAGAGCCCTGCGAGACACCAGAAACCGAGTCGTAAACCAATGATTTAAAGCCATTTAACTCCACATAATTGCCGCGGTTTTCCAGGTAAGACTGGATCACTTGAATCAAATTATCGGATATGCAAAAATTATTCAACTTATTCAAAATCACTGAATGCTGCACGGCATCAAAAGTCTTTTGGAAGTCCGTGTAAATAACATCAACTCGATAACGTTCATCAAGAGCACCGGACACATAATCAACAAAAATACACAAATTAGTTGCAGTTGATTTACCTTTGACAAAACCATGCTGTTCAGAGCAAAGCATATTCTTTACATGATCAAATAGTACATCAAATAGCAACTTCTCAAATACCTTTGCAAAATTATAAATAATTGAAAGAGGTCTAGAGTTTTCTATATGTGTTTTACTACCTTTGCAAAATTATAAATAATTGAAAGAGGTCTAGTGTTTTCTATATGTGTTTTACTACCGGACTTAAAAACAGGTCGAATACGTGGCACCTTCCAAACATCAGAAAACTTACTAGTTGATAAGATAAGATTGTAAATATGAAGAATAGGTCGCAACAAAGCGACCGAGCAATCTATCACCAAAAATGCAGGAATGGAATCAGGACCAGAGGTGAGCGTAGCCCTCAACGACTTCAGGGCATTGAGAATGCTTGTTTCTTCAAAGCAGTTTAGTACCAAATTCGGATAACTAGTAGATGGAACAGGGGTGGTCAGTGTAACAGCTGTTTCCTGAAATACTGACGCGAAATGAGTCGCAAATGCGTTGACAATGTCGTATGGAGAGTCGACTACTTCATCATTAAAAAACATAGAATTAGGTATACTTGATATATTGTTACGTTGGTTAATAAACTGCCACAACTTACGAGGATCGCGTTCAATAGAGGCTCCTACGCTAGTCATATAGTTCTTAAAGTCATTATCAACAGCGTATTTAACAAGTTTCCTGTATTGCTTAAACTTATCAGAGTAAAAGGAAAGACGGGTGGATCTGAATTTCCTCAAGTAGTGACTCTTAACACGAATCAAACGTCTCGTTTCGAGAGCGAACCAAGCGGGATATGTACCACGAGTAGTCCTGCGAACAGGTACCGTCAGACTGAAGTAGCTGCTTAATATTGAAGAAAAAAATGTCACGTGCATTATTAACTTCCCTACAAGAAGTGACCTCATGCCAATCAGTCAGCCGTATCATATCGTAAAGAGAAGCCAGATCTGCCCGCTTAAAATTAAAAGATGTCACATTCGCTAGTTCAAAGAGAGGACCAGCTGCTGACACCAACGTGAAGCTGAGTGACAGTGCCGGATGATGAAGGTCCTCAGGTACAAGACAGTAGTCAGAATGCTCAATGCTACAGCCAACATTCCCAGAGCAAAACACTAAATCAAGCAATCTGTCATTATAATTCAAGACATTGTTCATCTGGATGGAGTTAGTTGAACTCAAAAAATTGTCAATAGCATTGGATCTAGGACAATGCATGTCGCTGAGGTTGGGAACATTGAAATCACCGGCAAAAATAAATTGACTATTGAATAATTCACACAACTCCAATACCTCAAACAACTGGCTATAAACCACAGCAGAGGTGGAAGGAGGTATGTAAACTGTGATTACATTAATAACAACATTATGGACACGTAGTTCAACACAAACTAAATTAATGTTATACTGAGCGAAGTTGAAGGCAGTGTTTATATTTATTTCACAGCAAGTCAAGCAAGACTTAACCGCAACCATCACTCCACCACCACGAGCTCCACTCCGATCAGACCTAAAGACGCTGTAGTCCACCGTAAATAATTCAGAATTATGTAGCGTATCGTTAGCCCACGTTTCCGTAAGCATAACTAAGTCCAGATCATTAGCGGCCAACAAATTATTATAAAATTGAAAAGTCTTAGTATTCAAACTTCGTACATTCTGATAATAACAACTAATATTTAGATCTGACTGCCGGATGCCTGGAAGTTTTTTTGTTGAACAATACTAGGAATTCCATCAGCGTATGCAAGCCTCACAGCATCCCCCCTCTACCTACGGTCACGAAACTCCACCAATATCTTATTCTTTATGATCTGCTGCCTCGGAGTCAGGTTCCTTGACAGAAATAAATTTTTTTGCAAGGGATAGTCCCGAAGCCTCTTTGCACCCCGCAGCAATATTTTCACCTCATCAGGAGACTCCAAAACTATCCTAACGGGTCGACACCCACCAGCAACCGCGCCTTTACCCAACCTAATAATGTTAGTTTTATGGATAGTAATGCGTTCGTCAACTTGCAGATACTTGATAACATCAGATACTCTATCGGAATCGCCAGCCGTGGAATCACTTTCTGGTAAGTTGAACAATATAGCATGAGCTTCTCGTCTTCTGCGCTCTTCGACTTCGTTGCAGACATCCTCAATAAATGACCGCTGCACATCAGCCCCAGATTGACAAAGAGCTGTTTTCAACTCAGCAATTTCCTGCTGAAGTGAAGTTATAATACTCATTAAATTATGCATCTGACCAGCAAGATCAGACGAGCAACACATGGAACAAGTCCATTTAATATTTTTCCTTGAACGAAGCACACGTGTATCCCTATCATTCATATTTGCACAAGTATTGCTGTAAATAGTCTTACATACAAAGCAAGAGATACTGTCATTATCAGAAATGTTTTTGTTACAACACTTGCATGAAACCATGTTAATAATAGTAAAGGAAAGGGAAAAAGAAAAAAAAAATAAACTGGGATACACACTTCACGCTAGCGGTGCCTGTCGCAGCGGCTTTAAATCAGCACAAACAGTAGGAAAGCAAAAGGCAACGGAAAGGTTCATACAGTAGAGTCAAAGGAGACATACACGTATTATTGGAAAAGCCTCGTATAAGTACTGACTTGCAGTAAAGAGACAGAAAAAGAAAAAGAAAAGAGAAAAAAAACAAAAACAGATGATAGGTATCAAAAAGAAGAGGTGAACGAGACTGCAGCGAAAAAACCGATTCAAGGCACAATGAAATGAAACTTACCACCAAATTGTGGCTTCTCCAAATAAATATTATTAGAGTAAATAACATTAAATAACTCGTCAATTTTCACTTAACACAATGATGTTAATTATAAAATTATTGAGACAGTTCAAACACAAATAAATCAAGATTTCTTTTGCACACTCGGAACATGAAACACCTTTCAACGCATAAACGCTATATTTTGTTGTAAACTAGGTATAAATTCCTTTAATTTAGTGAAATAAGTATTGCATATAAGGGGGTAAGCGTAAACTATTTTAACCTGGCAATTTTCAAACAGATTTTTTATTTTGTCGCTGAGATTTAGTATGCAAATCAGTGATTTATAGGCGCAATTGGTGTTATTAATATTCTAACTATCTCCATCAACAGTGTCAGTGAAAAAAGTTTATGCGGTTAGTAGTTGAGCTTGTTGCTGACTTGGTTGAAAAATCATTTTTATAAGAATGTCTTTCAAGTAATGAAGATCTTGTTTGACAGTGTTTATGACTTATCGTGCAAATTCTCCCTTTCATGACTAGAACCAAGTTTATTTTGTATCTCTTGGGTCACTGTGAATCGAAATTAAGCAGTCTATTAGAATTCTATGGTTTTTTAAACCACCTAAGCCTGTAAGTAATATGCCTCTAAATAGCTGTATCTAAGAGTACCTGTTTTTTCTCAATTTCAATCGTAAAATTTGGATGTTCATTGCAACAATTTAACAAATTCAGAGTACTATAAATATTATCATATGGTGAAGTACAAACTACATCATCACTTATTGGCACAGAAAATCGAAAGCAGAGCGTACCTGTTTAGCAGACCCCCCCTCCAAATGGTGTTCCTAACAATATCAACTATAATGGGTGACAGAGGACTGTCCATAGGTGTGCTATGTATTTGAAGGTGAAAGATATTGTCAATTCAAAAGATAAACCCAATCGAACATTCTTTTGATAAGTTGACAATCCTTTTTAGGCATGACAGTATTACCTTCTATACAATCCCCATTTTCTGCAATAATGTTGATTAGTAGATCAACGCGGGTGTTGGTAAAAGGACCAATCACATCGAAGGAGACAAGCGGAATTTCATATCATTGACCTTCCCAGCAAATTAAAAATAGTGCTTAATCCAATGATTGTTATATTTATTGGAACATGATTAAGTACATCCGCCAAATTTTTTACTGGATATTTACTGTTTCAATTAACATCACTGACGGAAGGATTTAACAACGAATAATATAATATTTTATTCTTTATGAATAAAAGAACTGCGCTAATAAAATTAAACTTCTGACTACAATCTGTGCACAGGATGGTCAAACCAGATTAATGTAACATAAAGTCATTCGGCGTTGGATAGGTCTTAATATACATTTATAACATTAGCCCATGAAATCAGGACAGTCACCGTGCGGTGGGTGAAAATTTGTGTGAGACATGAATAAGTGAACTTGGTTGCCAAACCTTTTCAATTGGTGTTTTAGCCAAAGACTTATTATGTCCTAATTGTTGTTAGAAGATTAATTTCATTAGCGCAATTCTTTTATTCATAAAAAATAAAGTATTATATTGTTCGCTATTTTAAATTATGCTTCTATTTCTAAATAAAAGCCTTGTAATCTTTAATATATTTATTAAAATATAAAATATTTACGTAAAATCAAACTTTAAAATTTTCGGTAACCACCATCACATGAACAATGCATATACATATATTTACATTATAAGCAGTACCAATACCGCCTACCTAATGGTTTGCAACTTCTCATATATATCAATTCATCATATGCACTTTATATACAAGTTCAATTATAATAGATAAAGTTTGTTCAAAACCTTTCCTTACAAGACTATAAATATACGTAATGTGTAAGTACATATCATTAGCACAAACCTTTAACCATGATCGATTTCCGCTTAGTCCCAAATTATGGATCGTCTTTGCATAATAAATTAAAAGGCGTGAGACGCGAACATCAGGGTGGAGGACTCCAGCAAATTTAAGCTCGATTATCATTGCAATGCAGTTTACGGCGGGCTTGTAGTCTTGATAGTTAGTTATACCAGCAGCTTAACTGTGTTCTTTGCTGCGATGTCTTTATGTAGTGGGTTTAAGTGATGTGAGATTTGGGGAACCATTTAGGTACACTAGGATGTGGAGAAAATTTCCTCCACTGATTTTAGTGGCAGAGTATGTAGTGATAAAATAAATGAGTACTTTATAGTGGATTGAAGATCGTTATTGACGATTGACTTGTGGTTTAGGGAGAATCATCCAGCAGGATATCCTGTGGGAGTTTGTGTCTTCCGTATAGGAAACCAGTGTATATTTCTGCAATGAGGGGATTACTATGATCTGGAGTATTTTGGAAATAAGATCTCGCAAGTTGCTTTGCGTAGTCTTTTAACAGGGGCATATTGAGATCGTCGTGGATTGTGACATTAGTGACGTACCAGGGAGCGTCGAGGATGGTTCGAAAAACTTTGTTCTGCTTGGTCTGTATAGTGTTCATGTGGGTATTGGCTGTATGTCCCCAGTTGGGGATGGCGTACGTCATGGAGGGCCTGATGACTTGCTTGTACAGGAGCAATTTTAGTTTTGGATTTAATTTGCTGTTTCTATTGAGGAATGGATAAAGTTGGGACAGGGCCATGATGGCCCTGTCCCAACCATTGCGGTGTGGGGTTTCCAGATAAGCCTGGAATCCATTGTGAGGCCTAGGTATTCTATCGAAGTGTTCCAGGGAATGTCCCTGTCAAACATCGAGAGATTTTCCGCAGGGCGTTATCTGGTATGTCTGCAGAACAAAATAGCATGGCTTTTGTCTGGGTTTATCTTGATCCTCCATAGACTGAACCAGAGTTCCAGATCATCTATGGAGGATTAGAGTCTATTTTCGATGAGATCGACGGAATGCGAGGTGGTAAACAATAACGTGTCATCTGCGTAGAGAGCAAGATGGGCGTTTTGCGGTATAGGGATATCGTGCGTGTACAAGTTGTACAGTGTCGGTGCAAGAACGGAGCCCTAGGGAACTTCAGTAATTATGGGGCGAATAGCAGAGGGAATGTTTTTGATTCTCACCACAAAACTCCTATCCCGTAGTAAGGAGTGTATCAGACGAATCGGCGAAAGCGGAATGGGGGTTAGACATAACTTATATAGAATACCATTGTGCCATACTCTATCGAATGCCTTGGCAATGTTGAAGAGTACAGCACCTGTTGCCTGTCTGTTGTTGAAACCAGTTGCAATTTTGTCCACCACTCTGTGAAGTTGATGAATGGTGGAATGGAATTTGTGGAAGCCAAACTGCTCGTTCGGGATGATGTCATTGTCGTCGATTGTGTCCTGAAGGCGGGAGAGAATGATACGTTCGAAAACTTTTCCCATTACAGGCAGGAGACT